>JPHH03000090.1:0-90431 GCA_000750105.3 Tolypocladium sp. Sup5 PDA-1
CATGGGTGGGGCGCAGGTTTGTATGGTAAAGATTTCAAGGTCTACCTTGCCTTTGCCTCGCAGCTATGATAGGCTCTCGTTATATAAACTAACTATAAATGCGAACTACTAGCTAAATACGGGAATTAATTACACGGTTGCGTTAGCCCGTCTCTATAGCACACGGCGGCTTACCCTATTAGTTGCTATGTTTTACTTAGCCCCTCCCCCTATACTCTAATAATCTTTTTTTCGCGACATTTAATTAATAATTACGCGCTCTACGCATTCGGTACGCGCCTATAAATTATCTTATTTTAATCGCCTAATTACGCCCTCTATCCTCGTAGATTTTTAAACTAATTATATACTATATAGGAATACTTTATAAATACCCTAACCCTAGACGGGGTCTACCCTATGCAATTATGGGTAGGGCGTAGGTTTATATAGTAAAGATTTTAAGGTCTACCTTACCTTTGCCTCGTAGCTATAATAGGCGGCAATATCGCTATTAAAAATACTATTTATACCCTTAATTCCTATAATATGCCCCCTAATTTTAATAATTATAGCCTAAACTTTATATCCTTATTTAATAAAATATAATATTTATCTACGATTACCTAATCTAATACTTAATACGCTTATAATTAATTAACGAAATCGCGGAATCCCTTCGTTATTACTAACTCTAGCGTTATAAATATAATTGGCGCTAACTAGTTACTATTCTAGCTTTGCTAAATATATAACTCGATCCTACTTCTCTCGTAATGCCTATATAAATCCTCTTATAATAATATTAATAGGATAATTATAATTATCGTCCCCTCCCGCGAATAAAACGCTAGTAATATAAATAATAAACTCTTGCCGCTACCTATGCCTATAATCTATACGATCGGGCTCTCCCCGTGGATAATCGCTTAGATTACTATCTCTTACTACCCTTAGAATACCGCGTTCTCGCCTATTATTATATATAACTACCCGCGGATATCGACCTAGTTTAATCGCGCGAATTGCTAGAATCGTGCCTCCTCGCGCGGGCCGTCGAATAGGTCCCGATATTATTTTATCCTAGGCCCTACCCCGCCCTAATCCTCCGCTCCGAACCCTAAAAATTAGTACTATTACTAGCTTATAGCCCGGAATTACTCCCGCCGCGCTACTATCCTAAATCTACCTTATTATAACTCCCGCGCGTAAATTATCCCTATTATATATATCCTATATCCCGCCTATAAATCCGCTAGGTTATCCTTAATATTATTATTATCCTCGTCCCTAAATCTTTCCTCCTTAAATACTTAGTTTAAATACTAGTTCGATATCGTAATTATTATATACCTCTATATACTAATATTTAATCTTATCCCTATTAATCTCTTACTATGCCGTTATATAATCCGCCGCGCGTAGTCTAATATTTACTTACGCTCCTTAATCTAATCCCTAAACCCCTCTATTTCCGGTATATCCTCGCCTTCCCCCTCCGCGCGCTCTTCCCTTACTTACTATATCTCCGCCTACTACCCTTCTTCTCGCTCCTTCTTCTCTTATTCTTATCTCTCTATCTCTCTTTCCTTCTCTATTTAGCTAATAACTTCGTTTAATTATAAAAATATATTATAGTTATTAGCTTACTTAATAATCCCTTATACTTATTACTAAAATAGTAATACTAACTATAAATACTATATTAATAATTCGCCTACCTCGCGTAGTAAATACTAGTAAATTACCTTAGCCTACCCGGTATTATAAAAATTCTTATAGTATAATATAATAAAATATATTATCTTATTATATACTAAAATATTATATACCCCCTTATTAATAGTATTAATAAACTAGATGCCTAATATCTTAGTAGACTACGCTAGCTACCTAGCTACTATATATATAATTATCTATAATCGCTCGCGGAATTATTCTAACGTATGCCTATACTTATATACTACGGCGGCCTTATATAGGTTATCGCCGCCGCTTCCCTTAGAAAACTATACTTTCCTATACTCCTTAGACTCTAAAATACGCCGTAATACCTATTCGTCGCCTTTAGATAACTACGCGTTACGTTTATTATATAAAAACGAATATCTAACGCGGTCCTTGCTATAGTCGTCTTCTAACTTAGACTACTTAATCGATAGTAACCCTTTAACCCCTTCCTTCTCGACCGCTATTAACTATACTAATAATCCTCGTGCCTCGTTTACTAATATATATAATATATGCGATAATTTATCTATTATAAAATCGATTCGTCGATATTTAATACGCTACCCTTGCTAATTAATCGTGCCGCCGGCTATTATATTAAACCGAATATATATATTATATATTCGCGCCTCGTAAATCTAATCTATTAGTATCGGCAACGCGAACTATTTCCCCGGGATTTATATTATAAACTACTATACTTTATACCGCACGATATTAAAAATACTTATCGCTTCTTCTTATATATTATCCTCGTCTATATACTTTATTAACTCTATAACCTTATCCTCCTATTATAAATATAACTAATATATTACTAATATCTATACTACCTTAATAATAGCCGAATAAATAAGCATATAATCGATAGCTTCTATCTACCCGCCGTCGTCCCTTAACCCTATAACGGCTAACCTACTAATAATAGTACTATTATATTACCCTTGCTTTATTTAGTAGTCTAACTATAACGCGGCTATCTCTAAATATAAATAGTTAATCCTTTCCTTAGTTATTATTATCTCGCTTATCCCTTCTATCTTATCCTTAATAATATCCTCTAATATATCGTATATATTAGCCTACTGCTTCGTTAATTAGTATAGTAGTATATCGTTATTATTGCTTATCTAGGTCCTATAAAAAATATATAATAATCGCCTCTAAATATCCTTATATCTCGCCTATAAATCATCCTCTATATAGTTATCGAATAGCCTTCTTAGCTTAGTATAGATTTCTTTTCGCGTAACCTCGAATAATATAAACGATCTAACCTTAGTTACTATTACTATTATACGCGCTTGCTCTACTACGCGCTCTAAACTTTCCTATATCTTTTATAATATAGGTTCGTTATCTTAGATTAGTCTTATCGTTTCGCGTAACTAGGGCGGATATAACCGTTCTAAATACTTTACCTAACTAACCTAATCTAACTACGCGTTTGGCTCTATCTTATCGCTAGTAACCTAGATTACGTCCTTAGCTCTCGTCTCGAATCTCTTAACTTAATCCTTATAGATTCATTTTACCTACTTATCGATACCCTTGGTTCTTGGGTTAGCGTCGAATAGCTCGCTAGCTCTTCTAACCTCGAACTACCCGCTTGCTACGCGTAACCGGAAAAATCGCTAATATCGCACGCCCGCCGTCCACGGCACCTCCCGCATTTACTTAGCCTACCGTGCTATATTAACCCCCTTCTTACGTTTACTAACCTACCTATAATAGATACGGTAATATTCTCGTATCCTATGCTCTATACGGGCGATATACTAGCACGCCTTATCGTTATATCGTAACCTATCGGTCTCTAGTAGTATAATAAATAGAATCGGGTCTATTATCGGCGGCGGTAACTTAAATATCGCTAATCTAGCCTAATCTTTAATAATCCCTTCGATAGAACCTACCTCGTCTATAATTTACTTCCTTTCCTTAGGATTAATAGATATATACTACTCCTTTAAATAGCTATTTACTTCCTTAGCTACGCACGCAAACCTATATAACTTATATACCACGAATAGGTATCCGGAAATCTAAATAAATAGCTCTATAGATAACGATAGGCACTTAGTTCTTACTACTCTCTTTAATCGATTATGCTATCTATCTACCTACTTTACGTCTATCTACTCCTTTAAACTCTTCCTACTTCGCTATCTTAACGCGAACTACCGGGGTCTACGGGTTCTAATACGGGAACTAATTTACACGAACGCGTCGGCCCGTCTCTATAGCGCGCCGGGGTTAGCCCTATTGGCCACTATATTCCACCCGGCCCTTCTCCCACGTCATCCGACCGCCGGCATCCCTATTATTAATACTATATTAATTAACTTTTTAGCAAATGAAAACCGACTATTGCGCGCTCTTCGTGATTGATTCGCGTCTAGAAATTATCTCGTTTTAATCGCCTAAACGTGCCCTTAATTCTTATACTTTTTTAGACACCATACGTGGCATATAGGTATATTCCGTTATAACCCTAACCCTGGCCGGAATCTACCCCCTGTCTTTATGAGTGGGTCCCCGTTTTGTATGGGAATCTTCCAGACGTGTACTGTCCGTTCCCATGCAGCTTTGACAGCTAGTGCGATAACCGCAAAACTCTAATACGGCTAGCCCGGTGACCGCGAAATTTAATGCGGCTAGCCCGGCGACCGCGAAATTTAATATAGCTAGCTCGGTGACCGCGAAATTCAAAAGGGCAATTTACGCGAGCCCAACTCTCTTTGCAACAAGACACAATGCGACGTATAGAATTAGCCGGCTGCCGGTCTCCGAGGGGATCTTCTTGCCGTATAGTAGCAGGCTGAGCGTGTAGCCCATCGGGTAGTAGCCGCCCTTGCAGAGCCACTCGAGCCGGACCTTAACGAAGCGCCGCGCGAGGTTAACCATGCCCGGCCTCTCGTTGGTCGGGATAGCCCACTCGCCCAGTAGCGCCCGGGCCATGTAGTTGAGGCCGGCGAGGACGTAGGTGAAAAGGTACGCTGGCCGCAGCTGCCCGGACTCCCCGTCGATGCCTAGGACAGCGACGAAGTGCCAGAGCGGGCTCTCGAAAGGGTCCCCTTCCAGGCGCTGCATCCAGAAGCCGGCCGACACCGGCAGCAGCTCCTCGCGTAGCGCCTCGTCCGGCCAGCCGCCGTCCCGCAGGTGATCCCACAGCTGCCTCAGGCTCGTCCTCTGCGCGTCGGTGAAGCGGAATCCGTGCACTTCTAGCAGCGCCGCCTCGTCTAGGGACAAGACGTTGAGGCAGTAGCAGAGGAAGCGCTTCCAGTACGCCAGGTTCCGCTGCATGCTCGTCTTCTCCTGGAGCGGCCCGAACGGCACGCTGTGGGCGTCTATGGGGTGCGGGCTGGCCAGCAGCAGGCGCGTCATCAGCGGCATGGACTTGAGGCCGTCGATGCAGCGGCCGAAGAAGAGCTGGTCCATGTTGGCCGACAGCCGTTGCAGCGGCTCGTCCTCGAGCCCCGGCATCCGGCTGCAGAGGTGCATCTCGCCCAGGTCCCTGCCTTTAAAGTAGTCGGTCCAGCCCGCGCGGCGTAGCCAGGTCGTCGTCTCGTGCCGTAGGATGCCCTCCGCTAGCACCTTCTGCAGCTCTTCCTGCCGGCCCTGGTCGTATTCCCACTGCTCCTTGATCTCGGCGACCAGCTCGCACGCGGACCGGCCCGACGATGACGACGCCGCCCTTCTGCTGAGCCGCTGCTGCTCCTCCCCGTACGACGCTCTGCTTGGCTATAACGCCGTCGCCGTATCGCTTCCGTCCGCTATTTTTTAACCCCGGGCGATTCTACTAGGTCGCGGGCGGTAGCGTGCGGCTAGCGTTTCCCTGCCCCCCCCCCCCCCTTTCGTTTTCTAGCCAATAATATAGGGGGGCGCGGTGGCGGGCGACTGCTCTAGTACTCGTAACCCTCGAGTCGGGCGGCTCGACGTAACCCAGGGTTACGTTGGAGGAAAGGCGGGCGTGCGCAATTCGGGTCGTACGGCGACGGTGTCGTCGTGCACGGAAGCGTCGCGCGATGCGTCAATGGATGGTGATGGTCTGGCCGTCGCGACGACGCAGGAATCAGGCGCCACGGCGCGAAACGTGGTTCGCGCGGCATCTGGCGACTGGCATCTCGCGCCCCTGCAGCCGGTGGGGCGGCGCGTAGGCGTGGGCAGAACGCGCACACCGCCCGGCATCTCACGTCAAATGCCGCGAACCTATCGGTTAGGACCATGGAATTACAGTCCTGATTTCTAGGACGGGTCGCACTAACGCAGCTAGCTGGGCCGATGTGTTGACTGACTGTAACTGCAATATCTTAAATTTCCTTATTATTTATTAAATTAATGAGTATGTATTACTGCCACTTTGTTAAAGCTAAACGTATACACCCCTGACCACTAAAGGCAAGGCAAAGCAAAAGAGGGATTGAATTCCATAGCTAGGGCCTGCCTAGGAAAGAAGGGGAAGACGTTCTCCGGGGATGGATTTGAGGGTATGTGAGAAGGAAATAACGCTCTGCCCGAAAGTGCCCCTTTTCTCCTCTCAATGCCCAAGGCATCGAGAGCCCCTATTCGCACGAGCCGAGAGCCCGGGTCCGGCTAACTGACCCCATAAACCACTACTTGGGAACGCTCAGTAAGTATAACGGAACTCGTCAGGGGCGGCGTCCTAGGGCAAATTAGTCACCAAGATGCGTCTAGGGAGTGGGGAGGGTCATCGGCTTACGTCGTTATGAGGTTCTAATGACTTCTTGCCCCGGTCCGCCAGCTTATTCTGTCTGTAAAAGTCCAAATCGCAGAGCAGAACGAGAATCATGGTTAGGAGAGAACACGCAATACACGTATACATGCCCGGCTTGTATCTTGTAGCCTTGTCTTGTTCCCGGAACACTAGGCTGCCAACAATACCACCGATGCCGCCAAAGCTAACGAGGGTGGCGCTGCAGAAAGCACGTTTCCACTGACCGCGCACGTTGTTAGCCTGGAACGACATAATGGCAGGTACGTTGCTATTGGACCCTGCGGTTACTAGGAAGACGCCAAAGTAGCGAACTGCCGCGTTACGATGCCACCCCATTATGGGCAGACCGATAAGGCAGAGTAGCATATTGAATAAGATAATGGGTCCGCGGACGCGGAACCTATCGCCATAGTAGCCAGTGAGGAACATGACGATGCCGGCGAAGGCATAGGGAGGAGCAACGAGGCACTGAGCCTGCGCGACGGTAAAGTTCATACTACCCTGGAGGATAATAGGTAAACTATAGGCGAGGGCGTACGTTATGGAGGTCGTATTGAGGAAAATCATAGCGTAAGCCCAGATCTTCCAGTCTGCCCCCGCGCCGAGGTATTTGCGTAGGTTGAAGGGCGGCACCTTTGAGTCTCCACGGTCCTTCTGGATGCGGTCAATAACCCACTGGCGTTCAAGCAGGCCTAGGAATTTCCATGACTTCCGCTGCGAGTCGGGGAAGTCAACCAGGAGCCAGTACCCCGCGATGGCTAAGGCGCATGTGATGACGCCTTCGATGATGAAGATCCAGCGCCAGCCAGTGATGCCCTGCTGACCGGCTAGCTGCATGAGCTAGGATGATAGTCTAGTTAGCGAGCGGCTTGGCAAGGCTAGAAAGGTACGGTTACGCGAGACATACCCCGTAGGCCAGGATACCGGAGAAGCCTGACGTAACGGAACCGAATAGAAAGAAGAGTGAATATCGTTTGCCAACCTCGTCTATAATACGTCAGTATGACTATGCTCTCGGGCAAGACGAGGCAGCGTAGGCAAGGTCTTGTCGCCTTAAGAAGACTCACATCGCGTATACCATGTGCTGAGCAAGTAAACGCAGCTTGGGAAGAAGCCAGCCTCTAAAGCGCCGAGGACAACCCTGAGGCCAGCAAGTTTCTCAAAGCTTTTAATAAAGCCTATGCCGATCATGACAATTCCCCAGAATAGGGTAATGGCTGCAAGGTGTACCCGTGGACCGATTTTTCGAACTAGGATAGTGGATGGGGGCTGGAAGATGATATACGGAATGAAGAAGACCAGATTAACAATATTCTATCAGAAGGACGCGCTTTTGTTAGCGTCATGTCGTAGATGCTTCATCAACTAGAAAAGACGCCTATGAGACTCACATAGAGAACCCCCTCTAGTTTGAGCTCGACAGTCATGCCGGCGATGCTGGCGGCGCCCATGTTGGTGCGGTCCATGAGACAGACACAGTACATGGCGCCAACAGTGGCGATAAGCCGACGGTCAATGCGCCGGATGATGTTGCGCTGCTCCTGGGGCGTGAAGTCATGGTCGTTGCCGACCTCATCGTCGGCGGCATTGTCTTTGGCGGCGTCGATGTGGGCGAACTCGGCCGCCTGCTTCTCGTGGTCTACTCCTCTGCCGTCCATTGTGATGGATGTCCGGAATGGCGTGTCTCTGTGAGCCAGGTGCCCAAAGGCAGCAGTGGGGAGGGCACGAAGATGGTTATGGAGAGGCAGGGCGAGGAAGATCAAGTGCGACAGTTGAGCGTTTTCTACTGGTCAGGCTGCAGACGTGAGCGACGAGGACCGACTTGCAAGAGCCAGAAGGGGATCGGGAGGGAGGGCAGCGGCGGAAGATATAGTAGCGGATCCTTCCCCAAGACGAAGGGCGCGTGAGCGTTGCATGCACAACCTTACCATACGCCTCTATTTGTGTACCTCCGAGTACGTACGTATAGGTAAGATGCGGTATCGAACCGACGTTGGCTCTCCCCGCGATGTCAAGTCGGCGGTCCGCGCTATTGCCTTCAAGTTCAAGCCCCAAACAGGGCATTGTTCATACACGGCGCGTCTCGGAGTTTTGAGCGGAGCTCCACGGATGGTCCTGTGGATCTTGCTCCAGGACCGAATATCGCCGCTCGGCAGTTTACGTACCCACCCAGCGGGTCGCCCACACTCCCTCTCGATAGTTCAACAAGAGGAAGCTCTTCACAGTCGTAAACGCTTAAGCAATAATGCCTCTATTTGGCTTGCAAAAGCTGTAACTGGAAGCCGGATAAATAGGGTTCGTGTGCGATTTGTTTTAGGTGTCAGATGTGCCCTTTGAATCTAGAATTCGCCGTGTCAGAGGCGAGATAGCTCTGGTGTGGCATGGTTTTACATACTAGGTCTAGGTGTGGCGGGGCAGGCGGTGCTGCGCGCTATAGGCTCTCTGCATCCGCTGTTGTTGGCATCCATTGCCTCTCCGACGATCGAATTGAAAATATTGAGGTCCATGGAAGTGAAAGAACTAGGATGAATTGAAGGAATTACTATCATGAATTTACATGCAAGGTAATCTGATATCTGTTTATAGCTTCGCCCGAACGGTTGCCCCTTCAACATGGTAATATTGCCTGAAATCCTCCAAGCACTGGCCATTCAGCACGGTGGAGCTTATGCGTTTTGGAACCTCGCCAGTGCTTATCGTCTGCTTGACCAGTGTCTCGACCTTCTTGCCGTTTGCCGTCATCGGTATCTCCTTGACTGGCAGAACGAAACGCGGCACATGTCGTGCGCTCAAGCCGAAGCGAATAGCATCACGGAGTCTCTGGTCCAGGGCGGCATCGAAACGGTAGCCGTCACGCATGATGACGAAGAGAAAGACCTCCTCGTCGCTATCGATGCCTTTTCGGCTTCTTCCGACACAGAGCGTCGTTTCGATAATTTCATTGAAAGGATGCGCCTCAGTGATCGAATAGACCTCAGATGACCCAAAGCGGATCCCCTGGGGATTAAGAACTCCATCACTGCGTAGCGGTGTTAGCGTACACTGACACATAATTACCTCGTGCGTGAGATCTTCTTCATTGCACTCACCTGCGGCCATGGACTTGAGATCCACCCGTTACAGGGTTGAAGCTAGCCCAGTCGTGCTGAGCCCAGCAAGGAAAATCGAATCTCTCAAAATAGCTCGCTTTGTATCGCTTGTTTCCTTCGTCTCCCCACATGAAGACTGGCATAGAAGGGAACGGCTGTCTACAAATCAGCTCGCCAGGAAGACCGAGGTGTTTGACAGATTCGCCCGTCACAGGATCAGCGACGTCTACGTCGTGACCTAGCATTGGGAGCTGAAGTTCACCAGGGTACAACGGACCAGCCGGATCCGTACCTACCCACGATGTAACAATATCTGTACCCCCTGTGACGCTAGTCAGGTGTATTGTCGGCGGGAAAACCTGATAAAACCAATGGTACTGGCTGGCGGCGAGATGGGACCCTCCCGTTTGAACCATCCGAAGCGCAGGGATATTGTACTTTTCCTTTGGCACAACGCCACTGGACTCAAGCTGCTGGAGATAGCGAGGAGATACCCCCCAGTACGCCACATTGTGCTTCTGCACGATGTCCAACATAGATTCCGGTTTAGGGAATGTTGGAGAACCATCATATAAAACCAGCGTGGCACCAGCGGATAAATGGCCAACCATAATGTTCCACAGAACCCAGGACGGGCTGGAGTACTGGAAAACAACCTCTCCTGGCCTGAGAGAATTGTGCAGCTTCGAGGTCTTCTTGTGCTGCATTATGACTCCATGCTGATGGACAAGACATTTCGGAGGCCCAGAAGTCCCGCTAGAATACAAGATGTAAAGCGGAGCGGAGAATGGCAGCCGCTTAAACTCGAGCTTATCCGACGGGTCAGACCGAGCCAGAAACTCAGGTAGATCTAGGAACGGATTCGCAGGAGTCTTGTGGAGTGGTATCAGCACCACTAGAGGCTCTTTCGTCAGCCGGGCAAAAATCGACAATATCTTATCCAGATTTGTGCGCTGGCGGCCCTTGTAAGTGACATGGCTGTCTGCAAATAAGACTGTTGGACCAACTTGCTGTAGGCGTGAGACGCAACCCTGGGACAGAATTTAGCGCGGGAGAATCGTGGGGTTCATTAAGTTAACTGACCTCGGTGCCCAAGTCTGAGGCAATGGAAGTGAAGATGGCCCCCAAGCTTGCAGTAGCAAGGAAAACGGAAATGGACCAGATCGAAGTAGAAATCAGAGCAGCAACCCGGTCTCCCTCTTTGATACCGCTTCTTTGCAGAGCGCTCCGAATTTTCCGGACCTGTTCACGTAGTTCTGCCCAGGACCAGCGTTCTCCGTCCAGGCCCTGGCCTTCGCGGATTCCAATCAATGCTAGGGAGTCGAGTGACAATTCAGGCTGCGTCAATATGTTCTCGGCATAGTTGATGCGAGCATTCTCAAAGAATCGCGGATTCTCGTCCATTGGTATTTGAGAATCATAAGCCCGTGTTGTTCCTGGAGGTATATCCGGGACAAGTCCAACATAGGACCATAGATCGATCCAAAACTCTTGCGGAGCGGAGATTGACCATATGTGCAGCTCCTGGGAATTCTGCAAATCGAGGTTGAACTTTTTGTTGACGTGGCCGCGGTATTGATTCATTGGGATCGAAGCTGGTGGTACGCATGGCATCCAGATGTGCTTCTGGGCCCCAGAGAGCTGCACGGGCGAGTTGCTTGTCTCCATGTTAACGATGATGTCTTTCTTTGTCTCTGTCGAAGCTGTGGAGGCCTAGCCTGTTTTTGAAAGCAGGCTAGTTGTCGTTCGGTGATGATTCTTGTCTGGCCCATGTGACGCAATACTTCAGCTAAATCTGGCGCCGAAAATCGCCGCGGCGCTACGGCGAATCTCGGTAATTTGTTTAATGTCCCTGTTGGTGCAAGTGTGGGGCACGGACCTTGAGGGGTCTGATAACGTAGACGTCTTAGGATGCCCCTTATGGCTACGTAAATAGGTTGCATTGAGGGATAAGGCAGACATACGGAGTACCAATTAGCATAAATAGGTAGGCCTCTTCCATCAGTCCAGGCAAGAAGAGGTGTGCACAATTGACCTTATCCGTTGGCTGTTTTGTTACCCGCTTTTACACCCACAGTCCCCAACGAACACTTTTCGCAGACCTATAATTCGACGCCAGCAGTTCGTCCTCTGAAAATCGTTGGCGTCAAAGACTTTGCCAACTTCGACAAAATGGCTTCTTCAGGACTGACACCTTCGACTATCGACTCAGGCTATCGACTCCAGCCCGCACCACTAGAGAATCCAATAACGTCAGACGCGTATTTTCAGCGCATCCTCCACTGGTACCTGAGTCCCGAAATCGCAAACGACGTCCTTCCCCAATTGATCAAGTTCGGTGATGAAGCCGTGTCCGACCCTGTACATGCATGGATTGCCAATGCTGAGAAGGATCAGCCCTATGTGAAGCAGTATGATGCTTGGGGCCGGCGGTACCCTTACGACAAACTTGTCACGTCAGAAGGATGGAAGAGACTTGGTGGATGGGGTGCAAAGAATGGGTTGGTCTCCAGCGAAACCTCTTTTTTTATTCATTTAACTCTGACCGGCCGATAGTGTTGTCTCATTGGGCTATGAGCCGGAGAATGGCCCTTTCAGAAGACTCGTGCAACATGCCTTGTAGGTTTGGTCCACTCCATACGGCGGACATTGATGCTAAACTAAATAGCAACTATATTTACTCTGCTTCATCGGGCGTAAGGTCGTGTCCAATCTCTATGACGAGCGGAGCAGCTCGTCTGGTTATGCGCCATCTTCCAGGGCTGCCTAGCGAACACCCTTTCTATGAAGTGTTCAAGAAACTCATTGCTCGAGAGGATCCCTGGGTGTCTAGTCAATGGATGACGGAGCGTTCGGGAGGAAGTGACGTTCGGAATTCCGAAACTGTTGCTGTTTATTCACCCCTACCGCAAAAGTCGAGCAAGCTTGGCCTCATTGATGAGGGTGACTACCTCCTCTCTGGCTTCAAGTGGTTTACTTCCGCTGCTGACTGCAACATGGCTCTAATCTTGGCCAAGACTGACTCAGGTGAACTGAGTTTGTTTCTCGCGCCGACGAGGAAGACAGTCACCGGTCCGGATGCTAAGCCGCAAGAAGTCACAAATGGGATCAGACTCCACAGAATGAAGAACAAGATGGGAACCAAGGGGCTGCCCACCGCCGAGCTTGAATTAAAGGACACTCGCGCTTGGATGATCGGCCCCAAAGACAAAGGCATCTCTACGATAGCGTTGCTGCTGAACGTTACGAGGACCCACAACTTTATGACCGCCTTGTCATGTTGGAGACGTGCTATGCACATCGCCAAGTCGTTCGCAAAAGCGCGAAGAGTCCTAGACCAGCCTCTATGGACATTTCCGATGCATTTGCGGCTTCTGTCTAGCATGGAAGTGAAGCATCAAGGCGCCCTGCAGTTAGCTTTCTTCACCACTTCTCTACTCAGCTTTGCAGACTATGGCTTCCCGGAGCCAAGGCCCTCGAACTATGCTCCTCTCCCTGAGCCAGGAAGGCAAACCGAAGTGCTGCTCCGCACCTTGACATCGACGGCGAAAGCGATCATCTGCAAAGTTGCGACATTGGCCTTGCAGGAATGCCAGGAAGCTATGGGTGGCGTTGGCTACCTGGATGATCCGGACGACCCTGAGTTCAACATCTCCCGCCTGTTCCGCGATACCGCGGCAAACATGACTTGGGAGGGGACGACGAACGTCTTGGCTAGCGAGGCTGTTCGCCACATCCTCAACGGAGATCATCTCGATATCATCGGCGCGTGGCTGAGCCAGGCCATTGACACGGTCAAGGACGCCAATTTAAAGAGCACCCTGACCGCAAGTTGGTCAAAGTTCTTTACGAAGCTCGCGGCTTGCAAGGATGATATTGGTGTGGCGTTGGCAGACGGAAGGCAGTACATGTTCACACTAGGGTGGCACATAAGCGGCGTCTTGTTGGCGCTGGATGCTCAGCGTGATAACAACGACGTTGCTTCTGAGATTGCTAAGAGGTGGATTATGGATGGAGAAGGTGGAGTTGGAGAATTCGCTCTCCCACGGATCATTTACCATGACAGAACCCAGATCCACGACTCAGAAGCGGAACGAAGGAACTGGGATTGTAAGATTGTGTGGGGTGTTGAACTACCCCGTGATGCCTCTAAAGGTTACCGTCCAAGGGCGACCAAGCCCCGATTGTAGAGATCAGTGAAGAAATTGAGCACCCCATCTATGTTACATTTCTCGATACCCACGCGGCCAAGAACAAACATGAGTGAAATGGTTCAACTAGAAAATTTTGTTCGTAGCTCTTGAGAAGTAATACGGTTTCAAAGAACTACTTTTTTTTTGTTACCTTTTTAATCCTGTTTTTGGTGCTACTGTCAGACAGCGTCGTTTCATATTGATGATGGGTGATGCCCGATGGATCGGGTATCATCCTATGAATGCAATTATCCGAGATTCCGACGCCACCCCCCGTTCCATGGAGGGTCAAACCCCCAGAATCTAGCTATTAGCGGTATAGCGAATTTCCTACCCCGCAAATTGCGAATGGATATGGTAGAAAGTTAAGAGTCCGGAAATCCCGCCCGTTGTTTTCTCCATTTACTTCCTAGTATCACCGTCGCTGGGGCAAAACAAAGACAAGACATGCCCTCCCCTTGCAACGGTAGCAAAGCCTGCTCAATATGTCATCAAAGAAAGGTGAGAGTTACCGAGATCATAGTGCTGGGGACCTTGCAGTTTACTGATTTTCACTGGCAGATCAAGTGTGATCTAAAAGAGAGCAACCCGCCCTGCACGAACTGCAGGTTGGGCAACTATAATTGTCGGTCTGTTACCTCGTCTACTAAGAAAACCCGCAACATGAGCATAGTGCTAACTTATGTGACAGGCCACACCAAAGGAAGCGTAAACACTATGCCCTGAGCCGTAGTCCTCCCCACGACGTTACTGGTCCTAAACGGTCTATACCCAATGCCGCCTCTAGCACTGACCTCAGGGCAATGTCGGAAAGTGACATCACCACCACAAACGCAAACATAGGCGTTCATCATGTTACAGACGACGTTGCTTCCCCACCTTCGCCGATTCCTCAGAATAATGAGATTCCAACCACTGAACAGAGTTATGTTGGACGCAGTGAATATCTCGGGGGCCAGGTCCCTTTCACGGAAGATACGAATGTCTCTCAGGGTTACCCAAGTCGAGAGCACAAGCTTGACGATCTTGATGTTCAGTTCCTGAGCCTAAAAAATGCACTTGATCTTCCGCCACGATCAGTCCGTGAGAGCCTCATCGACGCCTTCATGGAGCGATGTCAGCCTTGGATGCCCATCGTCGAGAGACGTTGGCTTGAGGAAAGCGATGAGCGCCGACCCTCGCTGTTGCTCTTGCAAGCCGTATTCCTGGCTGGAAGCCGAGTGTCGTCCAGCCCTCTTCTACACACATCATCGTCGGAATTCTACGAGAGAGCGAGGGCACTTTTCTTTCACGGACATGAGAAGAATACCACCCTCGCCATTGTGGCCGTCAGCCTTCTGCAGTGGTGGAATCCGACAGGACCAGAGAAGTTCTCGACTAACACCAGCGGGTTCTGGGTACGCATCGGCGTTGAACTTGCATACCAGGTCGGTCTCCACAAGGAACCAGCAGATGGGCCTTTCAAGAGCTTCCGACGTCGCCTGTGGTGGACATTGGTTGTAAGTGCAGATAATGATCGCTCGTCTTAGCTGGTTCCAGCCTCTGACAACATAGCTAGACTCGCGACAGTATTATCTCGGTTGGGACTGGTAGGCCGAGGACGATTAATATTAAGGACAGCAACATGAAACCGCCTAAGTTGGAGGACTTTGCCGTTCCGAATGTCCACGCCAGTCTGTTCGTCGCATACGTGTCTATCTGCAAACAGATGGGCGACATAGCTGAGGCCCAGCGACGACGAAGCCTCACGCCTGCTTGCAGACAACGCTTAGAAGATGCTTTATTTCGCTGGCTCAAGGAACTCCCCCGACAGCTTCGGATCATCCATCATCACGACGAAACATGGACACCTGCACGATACAACTTCGAGGCTCGCCAGCTGGCAGTACCTTACTTTGTATCTCTCATGTTACTTCACAGATCCTCGAATGCTCAAGCTTCCGTCTCCACGGTATGCCTAGTAGCGTCGTCTTTCGTGGTATCCATTATCGAGGAATTCCTTTCCAGGGATCAATTGCGCTATCTCGGTCCCGTGTTCACATTCTATGCGCTGGCAGCAGGTCTTGTTCAGCTAACGGGATTCCGTTATGAGCCCTTGCAAGCGATCGCCGTACACGAGTTCAATGTGATCAGAGTAGCGCTTGAAGAGCTTGGCAAGCGGTGGGGATCCGCCCAAGGAGCGCTTCGAGCACTCACTAAGGCCAAAGACGCGATTCAGCAACAGCCGCGCATTCCGGGACACCCACCGCCCTTATCCTCTGGAGCGGCCGGATTCTTTACCGATTTCGGGCCTGAATTTTGCAGGCTGTGGAACATCGGCTTTGGCAGTTCAATGAATCAAGGTAACACAACAGTCACGGGCACTCCTAGGCAACTGGAGGCGTGGGACTGCACCACGACTGCCGCAGGATTAGCACTTTCTACCCATCCTCTAGCCCTGGTACAAAATCCGAAGCCTCCTACAAGCTCTCCAACACTCTATGACGGGGACGTGGCGGACATTTACGGATGTGGAATTGAGGATATGGCTCTGTTTGACGATCCACTGGCGCTTACCGAAGGATCTTGGTTATTTGAGAATTTTGAACTACCATGTGTCTTGACTGACGATGTCGATACATAACTGTACGATTAGTCGGTGTATATAATGTACGTTAAGCGAGTAGCGCATACAAGGGAGTGGCATAATCACCTTCAATTCTACCGCCATACCATTAAATATCGACTACAATTGCATCAGAATCAGATAAATTACCTACTTATTCAACAATCTGGCACATACGAGCGGTATGGCCAGGCTTGCTGCAGATGCCGCAGCACGGAGCCTTCGCACGAGCCGCTCCAACACGACCACCACCCTTGCGGTCTTCCTTCCTTACTCGCTCATCCATGTTCTTCTGATTCTAGTGGATGCCTCGCATGTTCCACAGGAAGGGATTCGATCGGCGTTTCTCGGTGATTTCAACATCCCCCAACGGCCTCTCGGAACTTGGCATCCGCCCCGCTCCCCTTCTGGGTCCAAAACATAATCTGCCATTAGACCTTGTTCTACTTTTCTTCTACCATCTGCATTCTTATCGTCGTTCATGCACCTTAGTCCACAATGTCACCGCTGATAAGTTCAACTCGTGCAAGACCCTTGGTGCTCCAAGGATTGCAACTGGGAAAACAGACTCGGCTAATGTCTTCTCGAGTTCCATTTCAATGGGAAGATCCACTCAGTTTACAGAGCCTATTGACGGATGAAGAGCAGGCAATACAAAAGACGACGCGCTCTTATTGTCAGGAGAAACTTCTTCCCAGGGTCCTCGACGCGTACCGAGTGGAGGATTACGACAGAAACATCTTACGAGAGATGGGTGAGCTAGGTCTTCTCGGCCCCACCATCGAGGGCTATGGCTGTCCGGGAATCAGCAGTGTAGGCGCCGGTCTTATAACGCGCGAGGTCGAGAGAGTTGATTCCGGGTACCGATCCGGAATGTCTGTCCAGAGTTCTCTTGTTATGGGCCCAATCGCAGAACACGGCTCTCAAGAGCAGAAAGACAGGTGGCTGGAAAAACTCGCGAAAGGCGAGCTCGTTGGATGCTTTGGATTAACGGAGCCGAATCACGGCTCAGATCCGGGGTCCATGGAGACAACCGCAAGACCGCATCCATCGAAAGTGGGCTACTTTCTACTCTCCGGAGCGAAAACATGGATTACAAACTCTCCAATAGCGGACCTTCTTCTGGTTTGGGCAAAAATGGACGGCAAGATCAGAGGATTCGTTATCGAAAGGAACCAATGCGCCCGAGGGACGCTCGAGACACCTGCTATCAAGGACAAAAACGGCCTTCGCACCTCAATTACAGGAATGATTCATATGGACGATTGCGCTGTACCAGCCGAGAATATGCTACCTTCCGTTGAGGGATTAAAAGGCCCTTTCAGCTGCCTTAATTCAGCTAGGTATGGTATTGCTTGGGGAACGATAGGTGCTCTCCAGGATTGTATCGAGCGCGCTCGGGCTTATGCCTTGGACCGGAAACAATTCAAGAATCCTTTGGCAAAGTACCAACTTGTCCAGAAGAAGCTTGCCGACGCCTCGACAGACGCATCATTCGGCCTCTTGGCGGCTTATCAAGTAGGTCGGTTGAAGGATGAGGGAAAGGCCGCACCGGAAATGATATCGATGATTAAGCGCCAGAATTGCGATCGTGCATTAGCCAATGCTCGTGCGTTGCAGGAAGTGTTTGGCGGAAACGCTGTTAGTGACGAATATCACATTGGGCGGCATGTCGGAAACTTGTTTGTGACGCAGACTTATGAAGGCCAGAGCGACATTCATGCTCTGATTATCGGCCGTGCGATCACAGGAATCCAAGCATTCTTCTAACGTTGATGCGTTGAAGAGGATTACCATCCGCTAGACAAGATGTATCTACATTACGCTCATAACAACACACGACGGTTCTTGTCGCGCAATTAACAAATTCGATGGATTAGTGTCAACTGGAAATAAGAACGCAAACCTGAGGTTGACCGCTTTGGCCGCTCCAGTAACCCAGTTTGAGCAAAACACCAGACACCTGACTTATGGTGCTAATCTTGTCGGATAGAGCGGTAGCCCTTGGGCAGAGAGAGTGCTGTGTTCAGGGACTTACACAGGGTCAGGGACTTACACGGGGTCAGGGACTTACACGGGGTCAGGGGCTTAAACAGGGGCTGCTCCTTGAGACCCTCCTTGAGACCGTCTTTGAGACAGTTGCAGCTATCTGAGGCACGAAGGAATAAGGAAGCTAAATAGGGAAGGATTTCTCTTACAGCATGAGACGGCAGGCGCAAGCAGCAGCGGCTGCAAGCATCGAATTAAACAAGAATTGGGACTTTAACGCTATATTTGACCCCTGAAAATTGACCCCTGAATAAGAGCAAGATAACGCAACAAATCTATGGGCAAATGGATAGCTATAGTACAGTCCTCGATTGAATAAACACTTGGACAGTCTGTTGTCGGCTTTTTGACTTTTGTTCCTTGTTACGGGGAAGTCGACGAGAGCTTCTGATGCGTACCCGTTTGCGACACGTTTAGGGCCTAACCTAGCCCATCACACGCGATAATATTCCGAGTGTATTTGAGGATCGTAACCATCTTCCATAGCGCGGAGCGCGTAGCGTGCCGTTTTGCTTGACAATCCAAAAAGCGTCCGTGAGCGGTGCAAAGTAGCCCAGTAAATTGAAGCGCTTCGCTTTGCCAGAGTGCGGTGTCGGTGCCAGCGGAGTCAAGAAGTCCTTCATTGCCCCGAGAATCCATTCTTCGAGCTCGAACAAGAGCTCATGATCCTCCATCCCCTTTCTTAGCTTGTTGAACTCATCCACCACAACCTCTTGCTCAGTCGAATCTTTCTCTAAGGCGGTGACATAGAATCTTACACGGCTGGACATAAAGACGTATTCAAGGCGCTCTCCGAGATCAGCAATACCAAGCATATGATAGGAGGAAAATAGGGTTCATCTATCAGATGCGCCCACATCTCCCGTGTCGGAAATAGAAGTCACAGCTTTCAGTCAAGCCATGATGCTTCTCACAGTGTGAAGCTGAGGATGGGGAGCTGTTGGCATCCATATTTGGAATATCAGAGGCGAGGGGCATGTAAATCTCCTTGAGGTAGGCCATTTAAGACCCATTTCGTCTATAATATCATAGCAAATTTCCATTAACTAGGCCTAGGGCGCGTTTTCGTGTTTCCCGAATCTTTATGTCCCAAACCACAAGCATTCAGTTGTTAATGCATGGAACAGCGCCCTCTCGATATCACAGACAGTCTCTTCGCTAGTGACATCTCTCTCTGGATCGTAATCAGGCGGTGTTCCTTCGACGGCGGTGATACTCCCAAAAGCGCGAGCAGCAACATCTTTAAAGTCGTTAAAAGTCGACTCATCGGTCCGTAACTTCCCAATCCATTCATCCTTATCACCGCTGTCGGACTCAGCACCATCAAGACCCAGGACCTCGCTTAATCTGCTTTCTGATATGGGTGTCTGCGCTGGGCAGCGCATTGCTCTACATATCGATTAATGTCTGAGTTAACATATAGCATACTTTTTTTGCAATTCAAAGAAGTGCTTGACTTGCCGTCGCGCCTTCCTTTCATTTACAATGCATGGTTTGCTATCGAGATAGCAGTTCACACATGGTTTCCCCCGGCGAAAGACATCGCAACGCACTTTTCGAGCTCGACAAGACAGGCACGCCCTGTAAAAAAGAAGCGGTCAGAACCACCAAATTAATTTGTTTTTAAGTTCCACGCTTTGATTTACATACAGGGGGGCTCTTCTGGTCGACTTAGCCGAACCCTTCGGCCGAGGCACTTCTGGATCCGACGCCGTTGTTGACATTTCAGCGCACGTAATATTCGGAACAATGAGAGAGCCGAGCCAGTGAAATGAATAAACGATAGATTTGAGCCATAAAACAAAATATTATGAGAGAAGACGGCGTAGGATTATTTCAGTAAAGGTGAGACTGGTTGACATTAGGAGATAAGGACATTTGATGAAGATTGACGATCCACATCAAAGAAGCCCGGAAAATCAAAACGGAGTAGAGACTCGTTGGTGTTCTTCTGATGGCTGACCTGATCATGCACAATTCTCAGAGGAATTTGATTTAGCGACACAGCAGTAGCGCGGTTGAACTCTGCTCTGACCAGGATAAACCAACATGCATACGAAGATTCCAAATAGGTCTAGATAAGCGAGTACGTATCTTCCAACCGAGAAACTCCGGGACGGAGACTCTTTGTCCAAGCACTTCATAGATTAACGGCGATTTCACGTTGATTTAGTCTGTGAAACGAAGTACTGTACAGTTTGGCCAAATCGCCGAGGGGCTTTTGCAAGAAACGCCGAAACGCCGAAACGCCGTGGGGCCGTGGTCCCTGCTAAAGCTGAGAAGACAGCTACACGCTAATGCACGCCGATTCTCTCTTAGTCTACTACTCCGTACTGTCGCCAGGCTTGGCGCCAACTCCTACAGAACCCAGAGATTGCGGCCAGGGTTCAAAGCCACTACACTCCACTACACATCCGAGAATATGGAATTGATGGGGACCCAATAGGTTCGCGGGTCCGTACAGCCACGGGTCCGTACAATTAGTCAGCAACATCCACGGTAACATTCCCGCCTCAGCACTGACCCCCACTCCATCACAACTATCAAGGGCTGCTTCTGTATTTTAATGGGCAAGATTTGCACCTCTTCTATGGCCTTCTATATGACACTTGCTACATGTAGGTAGTCTTTTTGCTGGCTCGTCTTGAGGTTCTTGAGGCTAGCCTTGACTCGATTTATGTTGATATAGTTCGTGATTGTGTTGAGAAAATCGGGATTCAATACGGTGTTTAAGAAGCCAATTTTCGCTCCATTCTTCTTTTGCTAGTATTGAAAATTGGCAGCCAGAACGGCAACATCCATGTGGAATGGGATAATGGAGACGGTGCCGAACGATCCCCTCCCTCGGACGCCACCAGGGTAACCCCGATTCCACCCACCCCCAGCGCTCATCACAGATCAACTCAATCAATCAATCATCCCAATCAAATCAATCAAATCAGCCCAGTCTTACGTTCAATCAAATCAATTCCAGTGATTTGAAAGTTGACATGATTTGGTTAAGTTGATATATACTATGCTGTAGTTACCCGAAGTGCCATCAATGAATGACCTGTCCTGCCTGGTCCCTACCCTACAGAACGTAATCACAGATGGATGCTACTTACTCAACCACATAATATAGCAGTAAGATTAGGTACCTACTATCGCCGGCCGGGCCAACCCGGGGCTAGCTAGGATGACGCGGTTACGCGCCTTCGCCACCCTGCGCGACGCGTCAACTTCGCCGTCACGACATAACATCAACGACGAGATGTCGCACTTACAAACACCGTCTACTCCGTCGAGTCTTTCGCCAGAGGTTTCAACACCATGCCCCACTTCACTCTTTCCTTCTGCGTTCTCGCGACTATCACAACCAACGACCGTGGCCAAGCAACTCGAGGAGGCTGCTGTCCAAGATCTGCCCGTTAACCCTACTATTGAGGATCTACCCAAGATCGTCTGGAAGAACCGCCGCTTTGTCCAAGAAGCTTCGCTAGCCCGGAAGGGTGCAAAGGGTAGAAAGAGCTGGATTAGGTCACATGGCATGTTTTTCATCGAATTGAATAACCAGGATCAGCCAATCGGTAATGTCTGGTGCTGCAGTCGTTGCGATACGAAGGGCCGGCCGGAATTCTTCTCAGTACAAGCCACATCTTCAGCAGCAGATCATCTTCGCAAGTACGTATCCGCCCCTGGACCAACAAATCCATCTACTGACTCGCCTAGATTTCACCGGATCACCCCGACGAGCCAGTCAAGCCCCAGCGACGACGATAGCGCGATCGATACCCATTCCTGTGCACCTCCCAAACGACCGCGGCTTGACCAGAGCATGATACCAAAAGCAAAGGTCAAAGCTATACAAGAACTCAGTGTTGGGTTCGTCATTGACAGCGATGTGCCATTTACAATTTTTGAGCACAAGTTTCTGAAGGAGCTTTTCTACCGATTCGACCATGAATTAGCGCTCCAGATCCCCTGGAGTAGCAGTTCTATAACCAGAGAGCTTCAGAGGATCTTCGAGTCCAAAATCGATGTTATCAGAGCGGAGCTGGGTACTGCGCTCACGAAAATACACATCAGCTTCGATCTCTGGACATCGCCAAACCGCCTTTCGATAATGGCTGTGTTTGCGCACTTCATCGACAAAGTCGGGTACCAACAATCCAGGTTGCTGGCCCTACGCCGTCAATTTGGTACTCACAATGGCGAGAACCTTGCGCATACTTTGTTCGGCATTGTCCAACAGTGGGAGATTGGTGGGCGGGTTGGAACGGTCATGTCTGACAATCTGAAGGCGAACGACACCTGTTTGTCCTATTTCTTCAGGCAGCTTGACCCGTCGATCAAAGCGGCTGATATAAAGGCCCATCGGATGCGCTGCTATGGCCATATTCTCAATCTTGTTGCGCGCGCGTTTCTTTTCGGCAAAGATGCCGACTCTTTCGAGCTAGAGTCAGACATCAACGGCATGAGAGGTCTTGCGGAGCAAGACCTTCGTCATTGGCGTTCAAAGGGCCCAATTGGAAAGCTCCACAATATCGTCAAATTCATCAGATCGTCACCTCAACGCAGCGAATATTTCAAGCGCATCGCTCACGAGCAGGAGTACGAGGGGTACCGTCTTTCCGAGGAATCAACCGCCGAGCTTGAGGTCGTGCTGGATAATGAGACGCGGTGGAACTCTACTTATATGATGATTGAGAGGGCTCTGCGGAAGCAGACTGACATTAGGGCTTTCATCTTTGCGCTCGAGGGCGAGCAAGACGAGGCAAAACGAATCCCTGCTGATGATATCTTATCCAACGAGGATTGGCGCGTTCTTGGCGAGGTCAACGAGATCCTTAAGCCTCTATACTTTCAGACGATGCGGACGCAAGGTTGGGGTAAAGGCGACAGCCATGGGCGGCTGTGGGAAGTCCTGGTTGGAATGGAATACCTGCTCGAACATTTCGAGGACTGGAAAGGCTTTTACAACGAGGTAACAACCAAGACAATAAGGGAGACGAATCTAGACGATCTTGAGCCGATTGGTCTGAGGGAATTCGAAAGCCGGCCGACCCGTGCCCGTCGCCGCCCTGCTCGCTTTGATGACGAGATATATATGGTTCAACAGCGAAGTCAAACGTCAAGATTTACGGTAGCTGCCTTGCCAGAGCATTCCCGGACCGAACATGACTCGCTTGATAAGTCACCGTCGCATGAGATCTCCCAGAAGAGCTCGTTACCCGCAGATCATCGAGCGTATATCCGGGCATCTATCAACAACGGCTGGAAGAAGCTGGACGAGTATTACAATAAGCTCGGAGAGTCTCCCTTGTTTGCGGCAGCAGTTATTCTTCATCCGAGATTTGGCATCAGCTGGTTGGAGGCTACTTGGGTGACTGAGGAACAATTAGCCTGGGTTCGTGATGCAAAGGCGGGCATGAAGGACTACTTTGCGCGGTGGTATCAGACGAACCAGCAGAATGACAAGGAACAGTCGAAGCCTGCCTCAATGGGAACGGGCAAGAAGGACGATCACTATACGCAGTGGATTAACAGCAGAACGAAAAAGGCATTTGCAACGAGCGGCAGTGTCAGCGAGTTGGACAAGTACCTCCGCCTTGAGCCACAAGACACACAAGAGCCGATCCAGTGGTGGAGAGACCATAAGCATACTTTCCCGGCATTAAGCAGCTTTGCCTTGGACGTCTTTGCCATTCCGGCGATGGCAACTGACTGCGAGAGGCAGTTCAGCCTGGCCAAGTTGACGCTAACATCACAAAGGCTCGCCATGGGGGCTGATACGCTGGAGCGAGTTCATTGTCTGAAGAATTGGGTCCGACATGGTGGGGTGAAGCTGGGGAGTTGGGGAGGGAATTAAGTCGTAGGGGACGGCGAAAGACCCTCGTATACCAGGTGTACAGGTCGCCCATACAGTTGATTGGGAGGAGTCAATCAAATCAAATCAATCAATTTGGACCGGAAACCTGTCAATCAAATCAACTTTGGGGCCAAAGTTGATTTGATTGATTTATGATGAGCGCTGCCCACCCCCGAAACACCGTGACTCGTCACGGCGGGATCGAGGCAGGATTTGGAGGACCCCAGCGTCGCATCCGGTGCTGACGGTTAGAGCTAGTACTGACGGTTTAGGCTTCCTGTCTACTCCCTTGTAATGAATAAGCTTGATCGCCACATTCGGAACGACCTTGCCGGTTCCGGGTAGCGTATAATCGACGGAAGAATATCTTCGTAGTAAAGCGCTTTTAGTCGTCCGCGACGAACGGTCTCCTAGTAGAGCATGTCTTCGAGCAAACGAGAGTTATTATAAGGAGGTTTATCGGTATCCTCGTTAGAGTCCTTAACACTAAGGGTCTTTGGACGATAGAGGTTCTCCCACGTTCCATCCTTCGGCTTCTTCTTCTTATTATTTATCATCTCCGCAGGTCGAGCGCCGGTATAAGCAAGGAGGAGGTAGCAGCCCGATAGCTAGATTCGATATCTTTCGGAAGACAAGGTACCTTTATCGTAGGGACGTAATGGATGACGACGAGACGAGACTCCACCGCACGGCCGTCGCGCAGGCTTTTGCCTTCATTCTCCAGGCACTCTGCGCGAAACACCCGCCTGAGTCATGGCATGACGAGGCCGAGAGGCTCGGTACTTGGGCTGTCGAGTACGACGATATTCTGAGGAATATACCCGCGACGGAGCGCAAGCGCAAGGAACCTCGCGCCTCTCCCTATAGGCCCCAGCGTTGGAAGGGCTTTAAGAGATCGCCAATTCGGACCCGCTCCCGCTGCCAGCAACCGGACCCTGGTGTTGGACAGCCGGAGGAAGACGACGAGCCTCCTCCCCCTACTCCTAATCCATCTCGCACTGGCGGGAAGGCGGTGCCGTCAAGGGGAACGGGCTCGGGTGTGGTGGGAAATAAAGACTACACCAAGGCAAGCTGCAGCAGTCGGGCCCAGCGACGAAGCCGGAAATACAAAGCCGGCCATTCTGTATTCAAAATTGTCTCCTGGGATTAGCATATGGCGGGCCTACGGACGAGAACTGTCGTAACGCAGACCATCATCCATTCAATCAACTGAACATCAAACAGAGTCCAGATGGAATTCTGTACCCCTAATCTCGATTGAGTAACTATGGCACCAATACTTGTTATCCGAGTACCTTCAGCTTGGCAAACCTGTTTGCCAATGACTCTATGAGGCATTTTTTGTCAACTGGTCACTCGGGATTCGGCGTTCGGAAAGCAACATTTGACACAGCCCGCGAGCAAAATGTATAGATGATAGACTGGCATATAGTTTTGAGGCGCGCCCTTCTTGTAGCAAACTCAAACTGGAGCTGACCTAAAACAGCCAATGGGATTTTCATTGCCCTCCAGGTAAGCCGAGAAGCGGGCGGGGAGGCACAGCGATAGAAGAAGACGACTGCCAGCCAGCGATGACACCGTTCCTATCGGTGTAACTCAATCATCAAGTGTTCCGAGCCCCGGTCGCGTTTCAGCACTCCAAATCCACATCATCAGCTTAAACAACAATGGCTACTCAAGAGGGCAGACCTCCCTATCCGCCGTTCGACATCGAATCGGCCCAGAAGAAAGTGAAGGCTGTGCAGGACGCGTGGAACACCCGGTTAACACTTGAGCCATGCGCTAGCTCTATATCGCGCCGAACTGATACATATATTTAGAGATCCTAAAAGAATCAAGATTCACACGGGGTTGCCGAAGTAACGATTGTAGGCCTGGGTGCCGAGCACGCCGCTCATGGAGCTAATGTCAAAGCCGAAGAGTCCTCCGCCTGAGATATCAGCGTCAGTAACATGTTACTTTCACATTTCGCGCTGTAACGGGCTGAGCCCGTAAGAGTCTCGGCTACACTCTCGACTATAAAGTCACGTGACGTGCCCGGAGAGCCCGGCCCCCGAAAGTCTACGGGCCCCTGACCCCTGTAGTATTACTTTCCTCTGTATATCGGTTGGCCGTGGCAACGGCCTACTAGGAAAAGTCTTCGAGCTCGCGGCACAGGCGCCGCGTGCTCTTCTTCTCTCTTTTCTCCTCAGCTTGTAGATACTCGTATGAGTCGCTCAATTAGTTGTCAATATATCTTGTTGAGACCGTTACACGCGCCAGAATGCGCGTCAATTTCCTAGAGGTTAGCCAAGGTCCGCGGCAGTGAGACATACCGATAGCGGCAAAGGAGCAGATGAGGTAGACATTGCTGGCTTGGTTCATAGTAAGGTTTGTTGCGGGTATCCTTAAACAAGTTTAGCAAAGTTAACGAGATCGAAAGCAATGATCCGGTCCCTCGAGTTGAACAAAGACATACCGTCGAAGTATCTGTATATGCGGTAACGTTCCGCGCTAAAGAAGCAAGTGACACCAAGCCGATTAAAGAGCAGGAAGTCAAGGTTAAAGAGGAAAGGCTGCGGGAGGGTATATAGAATAAAATAAGACCGGAGAAGTCAGAGGCAATAAGAGGCTGGTCCGGGGTTAGGTCGTTTAGATCATTTAGTCGCTTATTAATGTGCTCATGTGGTCTGCTATATAAGCGCTCCAATTAGCGATGGATGGATGGGCGCAAATTGGAACTATTTACCCTCTGTGTGGAGTGCAACGCTAACCTAATAGCATAACATCCCGGAAACCGATATAGGTCCTCGTGTTCGTCGCTTACAGTGCTCTTATAGTTAGCGCTGCGGAGTAGATGGGTGTATATTGGAACATGTAACGGGCTGGCCCCTCCATTAGGTTGTGAGCTGAGAGGTACATGGCTCAATGTACTGTGGGGCGGGTCCCGTGTCGTCCACGCCTTGGGTTGTGCATTTCTCAGTTTTGCAACAGTGATCTGACCCTAGCCAACAGTATCCACAATTCCGACTGGGCACCTGTGGCTCCACCAACACGGTATCGTGCAAAGCGGGACGATGAATAGCGGGACGATGAGGGGTATGATCCGGACCATCCACGCGGATGCGTTTTCACGCCTCTGCGGGAGTCACCATTTGTCGGCGAGAAATTCTAGAGCAGAATCGACGAAGCCAAGAACGGCGTGGGTAGATCTGCGACGCCAATATCTCCCGCCGGCTGGGCTGCCGCGCGAAACATCTTGTCACCGCCCAGAAGTGAGCTGTCGCCACCCATGCCTTCACCGAAGTTTGGCCGATAACTCAGCTTCCCCGCAGCTGCTTCCTACAGCGCGTTCGGGATCAACAGCGTAACGTAACCCATGGACACGATCGCGCGGGGAAACTTAGATTGGGCAAAGTGTGAGACAGTTACGGCCACATGGATCATGCACACGGAACAAGGTTTAAGCGCAGCAGTCAGCCAGGCAGAGGGCAAGACGTCTTTGCTATGAATGAGTGAGAGTTATCTGTCCAACAAAGGAGAGAAAGGAATGGATGCGCGAAGTCGCGCGGCTATTTATCTCGCGAGCAGCTTCGCCGAAGCGGCGTAGCTGTGACAAGGAGCCATGACTGACACAACGCTGAGACGATGCGTCGTCGATCGTACAATGCCGAGACGAGGCATTGTAGGAAAGGTCGTTGTATAGGGTGGCTGACCCTATCCTCGAGCCGTGATAGCTGACACAAAGGACAACCGCAGCTGTTCCCCGTCCGCCCACTATCGCCAATGTCGTGGCCATAGCGCCAATCTAACATTCGTCTCCGTTGTGCTCGGCCCGTCCCGCCGACAGATCAAATGATGCATCAACACAGTTCATGCGTCTAAAGTAAGCCACCCAAGCCTGCGCATCATTGGGGATAGTGAGGGCCTCAACTTTCAGCGCCCTGGCCCGAAAGGGCACAGCATGTACGGGAGCACAAGTCTCATCCAATCAAGGCCCAAAAGACTGGTTTGTCAAGCGTTCTGTGGTTAGGCAACAATGCAGCTTGGCCGTTTAGAGCTGCGAGCCTGTACACAGCTCCAGTTGTCGGACTTGTTGGTCTGTCTGTCCACATCACCAAGGAAGGCTGCGGACATCTGTCGGTGTTCGCGAACAGTCGTGTCCAATCACGAGGAGCCACCGAGGACGTCTCCCGCACCCCGCCCAGTTCAGATGCGAGGGGTCACGCAGCCAGCAGAAGCACACCAAAGAGCGGGTTCGAGAATTACGCAGGCGTGCCAAAGAACTGGTGAAAGCAAAGTGATTTCACCTGAGATGTCTGTCGAAGCGGCCAGCAAATACGAGGCCGCCTATCCCATTTGGGCCAGCGGGCGAAACATCGTACGAGGTAGGATGCGAAAGTTATCAGGCGGGACGATATACCGGACAGGGGCCCAGAACAGGGGGGGTCTTTGTACTATGTACAACGAAGCATCGCGAGACCGCCTTCAATTCAATCCAACTATCCAGGTAGAAGCCAAGCCAAGCCGGGAGCCCGACTCGACCCACAACCAGTGCCGCGATGCGCAATTGATGCAGTCTCTTGGCTATAGCCAAACCGTTATTGCAACGCGTACGGGATTGACTTTAAACCAAGATCAATACGCGGTCTCGCATCCAGCAACGCATACGAAATCTAGCTATAGGGTAGCTGCTGGTTTACCGAACGGCAGGGGCCCAAGGCCCCTGCTATTAATCAGTCTCCGCTGGGCCACTTACCCCGAAGACCTCGTATTTCCTAGATTGCTATGGAGTAGCCTAACTTTGCAGTTTTAGCGTAGACTTGTATGTGTCAGCATGGCCCGCTATGTATTCCCAAGTCCCGCAGATGCCCACAGTAAAGAGGAGACTTGTTCCTAGAGGAAGTTATTTATGCTCCTGACTGTACATACATATTGAATACGTTACTGTACAATCATGAATCGGCGGTACGATGCTTAAAGTTGGATTCGGGTACTCGCCATCCTATTGGTGGCCTATACCTGAATCCTGTATAGCACTGTTGGCTTCCACCAAGCAACTTCTAAGTTTTGAGCTAGAACTTCTGTTTGCCATGCAGTCCCACATTGGATCCTTTAAACCGGACCACGCCCTGCTGTCGGGAATTAAGCCAAGGACAGGATCATTAATACTATCTGTAAGTTCCATACATGCCTGCTCGCCTCCTTCTTTCATTCTTGGCTGTCATGCTGCTGGTTAGAGCTCCTACCGAGCCTCTCACGTTATCGGCTAGAGTCAGCTGGGCAACGCTGTCGGTATTGGCGACATCTTCTCCATCTACCGTAGCGGTGGCACTACGAGTGGTTCGAAGCATCGGGAGATCACTCCCTGGGTGCTACAAGGGACCAATTGACTGGTGGTTAAAACACGCTAGCAGGAATCAAACCCTGCACAGTGACCCGCCCCTTTTTATGCTGGGCCGCCGGACCGTCCCTTTATTGTGTAAAACTTGGCCAGCCGCGCTGGGCACACGGGATAAAAAACAAGAACGCGCCAGAGAAACCCCATGCATCTGATTGAACAGGAGCGGCAGGGAGAATATCCGTGCATATATATGCAGTAGTAGATCTTTCTTGATGGGACAGCCTCGTCGCCTCGCAAATCCACAACTCTGAGGTTCCCCATTCGGTTGTCCTACTCCTTCTTTTCATTTCTTTATCTCAAGTTTATTTTGATCGCTCTCCAATTTATCTTAAAACGCCAATAGATCAGAGATGCAACTAGTCACGGTCATGTTCGATGCTCTTGCATCCTGCGGTGGCGCCGCAAGGTTCGGCCTCGTTCTCACGGCCGCTTGGCTCGCCTACCAGCTTCTCCGGGCCATGTACAACATCTCGCCACTCCATCCGCTGTACCGAATCCCCGGTTCGAAGCTCGCTGCTGCCACATACTGGCCAGAATTCTATCACGACGTGGTCCTCTTTGGCCGTTACAGCGGGCAGATCCGAGCCATGCACGAAAAATACGGTAATTGATTTTGATGATGGTCGGCCTTTGACGGCTACATGTATAGAGTTTCGGGGTGAAAGCGTTTGACCAGCCCTATTTCTAGGTCCCATTGTTCGCATTAGCCCGCATGAAGTCCACTGCGATGACCCCAAGTTCGCCGACGAGATTTACGCCACCAGCGGCAGAAAGCGCGACAAGCCACAACATCAGGTCAATGGATCGGCGTAGGTAGACTTGAAATCCGGAACAACTCTTGCTTGCTCTCTTATTCATGGGCGCACCGGCGTCGCGCGAGACCAAAGGCGAATACTAACTAGAGGCCAGCCTGGGACACTCTGGATTCGGTACCACGGACCACGACCTGCACCGCATCCGCCGCATGCCGCTGGCAAAGTTCTTCTCGAGAAGCATGATCTCGAGGCTCGAGTCAGACATTCGCGCCCTGGCTCAGAAGCTGTGCGACAAACTGCTGGTGTATGCCGGCAAACCTGCCTTCGACGTGACCATGGCGTACAGCTGCTTCACCTCGGATGCCATTTCGCGCTACTGTTTCGGCGAGCCGTTTGGGTTCCTCGACCAGGAGGGGTGGTACCCCAACTTCCGCGAGCCGACCGCCGCGATCCTCAAGCCTGTCTTCATGTTCCGCTTCTTCCCTTTCCTCAAGGCACTGATGGTGCTAGGAGAGTAGTGAGTTCTGCGCGTTCTTTCGCTCTGTGTATCAGAGGGCTGTGTCTGGCAAGTGACTAATACCAATATCCATCAACGTGATAGCCTGGTTGACTACCTCCCCGAGGACACGGCGTTGCTAATCCGGACCCTTAAAATCAACATTCCCAATATGATCAAGAAGACCAAAGCCGACATCGACGCTGGTATCCAGTGCGACCGGCCCACCATCTTCGGGTCGCTCCTCGAGTCTGACCTCGAGGCCCACGAGCAGCAGGCCCAGCGCCTCGCCGATGAGGCCAGCGCTGCTGTTGCTGCCGGCACGGAGACTACGAGTTGGGCCTTGGGCGTCATGACCTATCACCTGTTGACCAAGCCGGAGCTGCTGCAGAAGCTGCGCGCTGAGCTTTTGAGCATCGTCGATGACCCGCTGCAGCTCCCTTCGTGGACGGTGCTCGAAAAGCTCCCTTTCATGGGCGCCGTGATACAGGAAGGGCTGCGCCTATCTTTTGGCGTGGCCGCCCGGACCGCCCGCGTGGCGACCCGCGAGAACCTGGTTTACCATGGCCAGTTCAACAAGAAGCCCGTTCGGCACGTAATACCCCAGGGATACGCGATCGGCATGTCTGCGGCCATCACGCACCTGGATGATCGGCTCTTTACAAACCCACAGGAATTCGCGCCAGAGCGCTGGCTGGGAGACGGAGACCGGGCTGAGCTTGAGCGCGGGATGCTGCCATTCTCCAGGGGCAGCCGAGCCTGTCTCGGCATGAAGTGAGTGAGCCTCGTCCCCGTCCATCTGAGCAACCCGTGTTTGCTGTCTCGACATTTGGGCTAATTGGTGTGAATTCTTAGCCTAGCGATGTGTGAGCTCAACTTGGCTTTGGCAGCGGTGGCCTTGCGCGTTATGCCTTACATGGAAGTCTTTGAGACCACTCATCGAGACGTTCGCTACGATCACGACATGTTTGTGCCCATGGCTGAGGCAGGGTCGAGGGGTGTCAGGGTCAAGATAAAACCTTCCAGCGGACTTATGACTTGATACTTTGTGTCGTTCACGGGCGCTCATGGGAAGGTAACATCGCAAAGTTAACCACGAAAATCTGCCCTGTCATGTCTCAGATGCTTGTCATAATCCAAGGCTACGGCCTCAATTGGTACAGGTATATATTACCAACCTCAGTTCAATCACTAGACAGAATAATCGAGAGACTATCGTCGCCCGATTCACAGGCGACCTTCTCCCGGTCGTCAGTTAGTTATGCATCCGTGCCGTGCGACAGCGTCGTGGCTGATACGGACGCAGAAGATTTCTCAGGTAGGCATTTCCCAGCCGTCAACAGCAATTTCCGCGGCCGGCAGCCATGCCAATCAGCCATCCTTTGCCTCGCTAAAGGTTTTGCTGAACTGACCGCCTCGTTTAGGGCTCGAGGGCGAAATCGGCAACCCTTGCGTAGTACCAGACATGAGTCTCATAACCCTGAACATTTCTCAAGGCCGAAAATTCTTGAGGCGCTCTGGGCCTTGCGTCATAGCCCCTTCGGACTCTGTTGACTCGGGCGGTCGTTTTCTCATCATTCACCCCTTCCCAGCGTGCAATTCGGTCGAGAAGTGCGTAAAATCAGGTATGTGTGTATTGTTGATGCCTGTAAGCCACAACACCTATCCATGTGTGTCTATTACGTTCGGTGGTCTGGAATTGTGTAAAGTCAGGCGTTTCGTTGGTGGGTATAAGCTACAGCGCCCGTCCAAGTACATCCAGCCATGCAAATAACGGAGTCCTAATCCTTATACCTAGTTACTTACCCGTTGTACACCCTCACTCCTTGGCAGGAGCGAGGTTGCAGGGAAGCTCACGACGTCTTGGGCACAACACCTGACTCTGCCTTCTCGATGATGGCCGGAGGTCGAGAAATCTTCTGGAAGAGGACGTATCGCCTGATAAACCGCGAAAACCACACAGTAACCTCGTAATGGATAAGCTCCTTTGTTGGAATTGAGAAAACCACTGCGAGCGATGTCAGATGAGAAGGAAATTGGACGTATTAGGGAACTATGTGCACTCGCCAAGTTGAGCCTGGCCAATGTCATTTTGCGGTGATGATTCTCCAGGGTCCCCAAACCCAAGCTAGTGGCAGATGCCATGGATGTTATACACCTGCCATCCTCGAAGAGGATTCGAAGACGCTTTGTTCTGAAAATACCGACCATAGAGCTGCTGAAGATGCCGAGTACCATGATCGGCCGCCAATAGGCACCCCTAAGTGCCAGCATATAGCAAACGATGAAGGTGCTTGGTCCCCTGTCGAGGATACGGGAAATTCCTGATGACGATTTTCTGAACGTATCTATTCTCTAGTGTTAGGCAATGAAAATTTCGACTGACGAGCTGGCTACAGGTTGTGTATGGCGCACTCGATCAGTTTTGCACTGCTGAACATGCCTTAAGTTCGGATGAAGCACCCTCCTTGAAACCTCACCCTCATAGAGAGCACCCAGTCGCAGGCTACAGGCATGAACACTGATGCTGGGCCTTGTTAATTACGAGGATCTGTACGTCGCGGTTCGGTGCAATGATGAGAAATCGTAGTCAAAACATTTCAGACGATCGACAGATTTTTCCGAGGCAAATTTGTCGTCTAGGTACTGCGACACGCTGGAGCATCTCTGGTCTGGATATCTTGCTTTCTTGGGTCGCGTGTGGCCCCTGTCCCCGTTTCCTCGACCCCCTGGCATTTGCTCGCGACAAAGGCTCTCTTCCATCCCGTACCAGCTGCACCGCGGCCGCGGGCGGATCTGGCCGAAGCCATGGGACATCAGCTTCGCCTGCTGTCAGATGCAAGACTCTTGGCACCCGTTTCTCGACCGTTCCGGCATTGTCGACAGCCCGGCATTCTTTTCTGATTCCGCGGTCTGCCTCCCTGGTTCTTTCTTCGGAAATGCCGTCCTGATGACACACCATGGCCAGCCTGAGACGTTTCAAAGCATGGCCAGTTCCTTGTACGTACTGTCTCCTCGTCTCGGAGATCCCGATTTATCTGGGGCCCAATTGAGTCAGCGTACAGAGCCTTCTGTTCCTTCCCGGCTTGGCTCCACTCCAATACCAAGGCCTAATGCCGCCCTCGCTCCTTGGATCCCAGCATTGTTGCGTGGCACCTGCGGCCCTGGCTTGTGCATGGAGGGACAGGTCATTTCGGCAACAAACGTTGTTGCGATCTCCCGCAGCGAATCATACCTCTTCCTCCGCGCCGGGCACCCCACGTCGGCTATTCAGCCTACTCGGGCTTCTCGACTGGACTCGCCTGCCCGGCCGAGACCGTCGTGCTCATCCGACACAAGCCCTCTTATCTCCGGTATGACCGTTTCGTGGCCTTCGCTGTTCCACCTGTTCCGGTGCCGGGAGCCGTAGTTTCATGCTCGTACAACATCACCATAGTTAAGCTATTAGCATATCAAGTGGAATCTACCCAGCGTGGGGTGTTTCTCGCCATAGTCCTTCCACCGCAAGATACGGCTATTAACCGGGCCGCCGAGTGGGCCCTTGCTTCACCTACATTCCGAGTTCGTTATCCCTCTTATCATCTGTCCGCCATGACTATGTACTCGCCTTTCGAAGTATATAGGCTTACAGTATTATATTCATTATCTATATCAGAGAACCAGCCCGCCCGCTAGCTGCATGCATATTTCATCTGTGGTTTCCAGGACCTGCCAAGCTTGTGACGCCATTGTAACGCCACCTACAGGAGAAGAGCGGGGGTGATTCATCTCACTCCGTACTGTTATCAGAGTCTCTATTCTGTCGTCAAGACATACGTTCAATGGATTAGTTGTCACTCAATTATCTAGGAAGTCCGTCTTGTCGTCACGCATGTCGGGAATCGATCTACCACTTAAGTTGTATCCATCCTGCTAGCCCAATTGTAAGCTGTTCAATAAGCAATATACGCATTCGGTCACTTAAATCACGGCTTATTCATTCTTGCCACATCCCGCAGCGAGGTAAGTCCCAGTTCGCAAAGCGGTCACTGCCAGTACAACACATTGGTTCAAGCAGACGGCCCTGTCAGATCCATATAGTTTGCACGCGTATCTTTGAGTTTTAGTGCGCCAGCGATATCGCCAGCAATTGATGCCCCGGAGCCATGCATTTAATCGACACTGCAGAACGGTGTTGGCATTAGGGAGAGTCTCAGAGAGCGGGGGTGAAGCAGGGAGACAGCGTACCTTTTCCCACACGCACAGATACTGGCCCTAATTGACTGTGTCTGTTCACCCCCAAAAAGGCCTCTGAGCAATCCGTCTTCACGCCTGCCTTGTCAAAATCCTAAGGACCTGGCTGTCTATCGTCCAGGCAGGCGTTCGTGTCTGGCATCATAGCGCAGAACACCTCCGTTCCAAGACAATCTTCGGTAAACGCAGGGCAATTGATCGGTCTCTTCCACGGCAGCTTTTGCAGTGCCTGGGTCGTCTTGGCTGGTTCTGCGCATGTAACATTACAGAATGTCATGCAGACAGTTAAATTGATGTTCATTTTGCCCACCTCGAATCAGTATGTATCGAGCCAGGGAGCAAGAAAATGTGACCGTTAGAGAGACAACAGCTCTGTAGCTTTCCCTCCGTCCACACGATAGGCAGGGGAACAACCTATATAGTACTTCATGCCTCGATTCATGCTGGCTTTAACCGTCGTGCCTGAGGGACAAGCATGGATTCTTACCAGCAGATGGTGGACACAGGGTGGCTGTGGAATCACTATTTTGTGTCTGATACCGGCATTTTTAATCAGCAGAGAGGTCATTTGTCACACAGCTGCCAGCATCTTCGTCAAATCGGGATCACGGCCCAGGGATGACCCTGCCTCAGATTACAGGAGTTTAACCCATGTGGATTGGCGTATGAAGGCGGTTTCAACCGTCCCAATCCAATGCCATCAAGCAAATCCGCCAAACTAGTGGTTCAAGCCCATGAGAAAGAGGAGGCAGGAGGCTGGGGCGGAGTCTGGGCGACTGACACAGGGGTATCGTCCTTCGGAGAGTTGGGTTCCGGAGGTACACGACCTGCTCGGCAATTGAAACCGGATACCCCTCTACAAAACAAAAACAAGAACACCAGCTATTCATGTGACGTAGCTCACAAGCGAATGGGCCGGTTCTTGTCGCACGGTAACTGTCGCGGCTTGCAGTTAATGTGTTGTCGATTCCTGCGATAAGTGCAGAGGCAGAGAGAGTATTCTCTGGAGCGCGGCGAACTATATCATGGGAGAGCATGAAGCTGGGGGAGGACACTATTGAGAAGGTAGAATGTTTGAAGCACTGGAAGAAAAATGGAGTGATGCGGAACGGAAGGTAGTTCAATTTCAACGTAGATGCAATTGCAATTTGGGTGAGATGGTCCGTGCACATCGATATCGACAATATCGACGATATCGCTTGTCGATATCGTTATCGTATCGTATCGATCATATCGATGACCACCCTGGCTCTGTCTAGTCTAGAACCTTTCTGAATTATGGCCGTGCTCTGTGCTTTACTGTTGCTCTCGCAGTCAGTTTCGCAGATGCAATATCTCACTTCTGAGGGCGTGAGAATGGGCCAAGAACCGCTCAAGTCCCCTCACAGGCCCTCGCTTTTGGCTCTGTTGACCTGGTAATTAAGTGACACAGTGTAGAAGAAATATGCACTGTCATCGACAGAAAGCAGCTGTGACGCTGAACATGGACATTAGAAACCTGCTGGCGCATACAAGAAAGCATACTATGTATGTCCTGATACAGTGTATTATCTGAAACATCGTGTGTGGCGCCATCCCGGTGGAATAGGGATCGGTATAAGCTATACAATATTAGCACGCCATTGGCAAATCGGTTAGTTCACATACACTTCCATAACATATCAGCTCGGAACTCATTGTGGGTGTCGCGATGTGCACCTTTAAGCTTTATTTAATAGTAGGCGGAGGGGAAAGAAACTTTAAACAGGGGGATATTTATAATAGCGACTAGATCTAGCATCTACCTATTAATTAAAGAAAATTTATTCCACAAACAGCCAATTCTGGCCGAGGATGATGCCTAATGCGTTGGATGACAGCCAAGTTAGGCTCGTGTAGCTAATGGCAAGGTCTTCACCGCAATCTGGAGTTACTAGCTCAAATTGAAAGGGGCACCGAGGAGGAAGTCAGGCGATGGGGGGGGGGGGGGGGCGTGAAGGGGTGGACGGATGCATCTCAGCACCTCCCTCGTTCTCCGCCGAACTGGATGCCCATGACAGGGACGGGTTGCCCGTGTCGGCATCAACTTCGGAGGCGAGACGAGGTTCATTGGACGTAACGGTTGCCTGTCATGGCCGAGGTCGCCATCCAGTTCCGACGAAACCTCCATTTCATGAAGACACTTTAACGCAGTTGGAAGGGGCCATCATGCCGTGCCAAGGGAAGCATGCCCCAGCGATTACAATTGACACAAACCACCCAGTCGCTCAAAAGACCGTGGACGGCAGCAAAATTCCTTGCCGTGTGCTTGGCCCACGGCGCTGAACTCCTGTCTACGCAGTCTGATGCTGCATGCGCACCTCCCTCGTAACCAGAATGCCATCACTCGGCGACGTCCTTCCCTTGGACATGTCCCCTAGCTCAATCGACCCGGACTCGTCCTTGAGCGGCAAGCTCTGGTCTGACCGCCCGTCGTCGGTGAGGTGCGCGAACGGGTGCTCGTCCGTCTCGCGCGCGTGCGCCGACGACGTGGCCCCGAAACGCCCGTCGCCGGCGCCCTCCCACGGCTCCTTGTGCTGGCTGGGCCGGAGGGTCGCCGAGGTGGACTGCTGCTGGCGCCGGGAGGAGAAGGACTTCAGGATGCCGAAGGAGAATCTCTGGACGATCGGGCGGAGGAAAGGGAGGCAAGCTATCACTGCTGTCAGTATAGGCTATACCGAGCCGGCATAGAGTGAAAGGACTTACCACAGAAAATAGCTACATTGCATTCCATAACAGACCATAGCCCCATGTCGACAAAGTTCCAGGTAATGTCTAGGTCCGTTAAGTTGCCGTGGATGTGGTAATATAGCCGCACGGCGGATATTACGGTAACCCTATCCACGGTTAAACTCAGTATATTTATCCCGCTAATAGCATGTTTCTTGCCATAGCTTGATCCAGGCATGGGCAGGAGACGTACAGTAGACCAACGAAGAAAATGCCGGCTAGTGCAAACTTATGCCGGCTAGTGCAAACTTCTGCCCACTCGGCAGCTGCAGATTCCAGATATACGGCACTGGGAGCGCAATCATCAGCATGTCCGTTATAATCGTAGGGATCGCGTTCCCGTAGAAGAACTTTATCGACTCAACGCCGCAATAGTACTGTGACTGGGGTAGCGGATCGATAGGGTCGAAGCGAGCCCACCAGGCGTTAAGCGGCTGGCACTGGAGGAGCGTAACCGCAATCTATGGCTAGTTAGCAAGCTTCTCGAACCTATATTGAAATAAACGGGGCACATACAACGGCAATGCCCCAGAGCCCGACAATAGCAGCCAGGATCCAGATAGGCACCTTGATTGACTGCCGGATACTAAAGGAGCGCCAGTAGAAGGCGAGGATAGACCACTTAACGCATATTAGCGTTAAGAAGTAGCCTAGCTCCCCGATAAAGAGGCCAATAGCCCACGCGTAGAGCGCGTCCGGCGGGTTAACCCAGATATGCCTACCGAGGCCACGGCTAACGGCTAGAGAAGGTATTAGCTCTTAACGTAGATATACGGAGTATCCGAGAACAAGATCCATCGACGACGGTTTCGCCAGGGGCGTACGGACCATATCCAGCTATACCGGCGACGAGGGCACCAGAAGGAATCTACCGGACTTATCAGCTTCGCAACCTCTATTATCTCGGCGAGTGTCGAGTATCACGTGGTAGTAATGGCACCCTAGCCGCTGGGCCAGCGTCTTGCACTTGGCGTGACTGACGCAGTAGACCACGCCCTTTTCGCCGGGCGCCAGCTCGCCGCCCTCTACCCTCGCCGCCACCAGCCTCGTGACCTCCATGATGCCCTGACCGTTCTTGACCCGGCGGACGGCGTACCGGGCGTTGACGCGGTGGCTCGACGCGCGGATGTAGAGGGGACTCTGCAGTAGCATGGCCTCCTCGAACTCGCGCTGGCGGAGCGGCGGCAGGCGGCGGCAGCGTCCCCGTCAGGAAGACGAACGGACAGCCCAGGCCGCGGAGCCGCACGAGCCCCCGCAGCTTCCCCCTGTACTCGTCGGCGGCGGTGAAGGTGAGGTGGCACTCGACGAGGACGACCCGGTCGAGCTTCCCGCGGACGCTTAGGTCGGCGGCCCAGCACAGGAAGTCGTCGGTGCCGGCAGCCTCCGCCGACACCATGGTCACCCTCGGCCACGAATGGCGCGCCTCGGGCCAATGCTTGCAGTCTAGTCCGGCGTGCTCACACCGCTGCCCAAGGTCGTCTTTTGGTTTCAAGCAAAGCTAGAGTCGTCGACGATGATCACGATGGATGTATCGAATTCCTTCTCAGTGGACTTATCGGGTTCGCGGGATGCGAGCATCGGGTATGACAGGAATGGCAAGTGGAAGCGGTTCAAGTAAGGGACTGTTAGGAGGTTGTGGGCGGGGAGAGTGATTCTGGGTATCGTATAGGTTGCTGGAACTGCGGTTCAATGCTGGACTCGGCGTGTTTGACGCACCTCGTGACCGCCGTGATTGGGCCGCGAAGCTGGCCGCCGAGGCATGCCGACACCATATGCAATGGGAGGAGGAACCACGGCATTCTTGCAAGCCTGGTTCTCTTTGGCTGGGCGAATAGCTTTCCTAAAAGCTCCTCTCTCAGCCGCCTTGTGTTCACCCTCGGCCTCCTCAAAGGTCCAACGAGGGATGGGCGAATTTTTGCCGCGGGTCTTGCTCATCCGTGCCGTATCAACCATTACTCCCTGCGGGAGCCTGGCCAGCTCGCTTCGGGTGCGTAGTGGCCGAGTGGCTATCCTCACTTCCCTCTCAATCAGAGTCACCAAGCACCTGTGGAACTGACAAGAGCGGGTAGGACACGCAGGAAAGGGAGTGATAATGACTGGATTCAGTTCACAAATGTATAGATGTTCGTATGATGGCTCTGTGTCGCCTCATCCCTAAAGGGCAAGACAGACCTAGGAGAGTATGAGACGGGCCGGAAAACGAGGAATTTGCAGGGTTAACAAGCCTCACTGGGTGTCAGCCAAAATTTGGGTGTCCCCCCCATCGCGATGGGACGATCGCCACAGGGATTAGCGATTATTAGTGCAACAGTTGCGAGCCCGGGAGGAAGCGGAGGTATCCTGGAGTTCAATCTGCCACGCCAGTTAAGACTGCGGAGCACGTATGAAGTAGGACGAATGCTTACTTGTACAGTAGGCTTTGTTTGTTCCATACGAGTATCATTTAACCACCAGCAAGACGGTCACAATATGGCAGCCGCCTTCGTCTTGCATCCCTGGTTGGCTACCACCAGCCCCGCATACAATCTAAATGCTACTTAATCTACTGGGACAGGGCTTTTGAAGTTAGTCCTTTAAGCTCTTGACAAACCGCCCCCTTTCGTACATCCTTGCTGCCTGTTCGTGCGGCATCTGCGGCAGCCTTATCCCTGCTTAAGGCTTGAGATAATAGTCTCGGGTAACGTCGCTGTGATTGGACGCTAGTATTAGTCTCGTTGCTTTGCCACGGCTAGTTTCGCAAGGCATTGGACACTTGAGGAATAATTGGCAAGCCAGCCATGCGACAAGAAACCTGTAAGTGGCCAGATACTGCAGCATTGTCGCGTTGATGATACTTTACCCATGCGCGGTGTGATAAGACTTGTTACTGCTGACCATGGCAGTGCGCAAGTAGGCATCCCGGCCCTGCGCCACACAGGAACCCAAGCCACAAATTTGTCATGGTGCACGCTGTCCACTCGGGATGTAGCCAGCGCGGGAAATCTATCCACATCTACCAACGCCCCAGCAGATAGATGTAGATGCTTAGTCATTGCTGACGATGTAGACAGATGGGTGTCGTCTACATGTAGATAGATAGATGCCGTCTATCTACCAAACCCCAAAATCCTCAACCCGTGGTATCTGTCGCGGCAGCTACGTCCTTCATGGTACTTGCATCTAGACGAGTTCTCCTCGGAGACATCATGGCGCCGGCGGATGAAAAAGTTCGCTCACATTCGGCAGCCATCGCCGGTATCGACAAGATGTCAATCGCCGTCCTGGCCACATGTGGGTACTCGAACCGCTGCGCGGACCAGTATCGTAGTGGATTGTCGTGCTTTGCGTATATGTCCTGCCTCGTACTCAACCAACTCTCGTTCATCTGCAATTGGTTCCTTCTCGCGGGTAGTATGCGACATGAGCTCATCTTGGAAACAGTCGAAGGGGTTGGACTCCCGAGCCCTCACGGCCACAGGGAGATTGCTATCCGCAATAATCGGGCAATTGACTCTGGTGAAGAAGATTTTATTTGCAGCTGGCTTGTTTTTTATGGGCGCCATTGGTGCAGGCGGCGGGATGGGCGAGATGGCGTGCCTTAGGGGAGCAACAACAGGATCTGGGGAAGCGGACGCGGTGGAGTTCTTCGCAACAACAGCAACAGCGGCACCAGGACCGCTAGTAGCAGCAGTAGCAGGAGAACCATTCCCTCCTGTCAGCTTCTCGTGACTTCTCTGTCTCTCGCGTTCTCTCCGTGATGGCTCCGGGCTAGCCAATGAGGGCGCGGTGGCCCGGACGCGGAAGAAGCGGCGCCGTTAATTAGGTGGGCAAACATGTAATTTCTTTAGCCCCGCATGCAACCAATAAGCAAGCATCCGCAGTTAGCTTATGTTTCAACTCCTTAGCCTCAAGTTTCGAAGATCTAATATACTTGAGCGCATATTGCATGTCCATTTGTCAAAGGATCAGAAGGAATAGGGGATCCACCCTGTAGGTTCAAAGGATCATATCCTCCTCAACATAGCCCCTCTGCTAGGATAAGTTATATCCATAAAAGACTGGCCCTTAAACATTCAAGGTAGAAAATCAAGAGTCTTCTTCCCTTGCAGTCTTTGATTTACAGTTATCATTCTCACTTTCGTGTTGTGCGTGCGTCCTACACTCCTTTCAGTTCGTCAGTTCATTCTTCGATTCATTCATTCGCTGTAGTTGATCTACATTCAACGCCGAGACTCCTTTCGTCATTCCAAAATGCGCCAATCGTCTTTCCTCGAGAGGCTGTTGACAGCCAGCGCCATCGTCATTTCGCTGGCCTCTGCCCATCTTGCCGCTTACACCGATGGAATGTTCTGTCCCGAGGTAAGTCGAATAATACCAATCTTGTTTTATTTTTCGTATTTATAAAGTACCGATGAGAATCAAACTAACAAGTTGTAGGGCAAGTACAAAGGACCACTGACCAACTTCACCGACGGCAATCTTGTCGTCTATGATCCTCTCTACGATCTTGAGTTTGATAGCTGGTATGTCCGCAAACCTGTTATATTGGATGTTGGTTATCGTAATTATACCAGTGCTAATTGAAAACTTCCCCCAGGTTTCTATCCAAAGGTCGCAACTGCCATCTCGCAAATCCTACTGGTGTTTGGGAGATCCAGGCCAACTCACAAATCTCCGTTCCCTGGGCCAACCAGCAGGACTCGACCGGATTCTACGCCGATGGCAAGGAGGAAAATGAGCGCCCCATCCCCTACTCAGTGACGAACCCCGAGGTCGTCGCCCAGGGGCTTGTGAGCCTCTCGAACGGCTTGAGCTCGCCTAACCTGCACGCCGCCAACAAGTCCACTGCCGCTGGAACTGCCATTGCGATCTCTTATGTCGACAGCATCTGGGATGTGACCATGGAGAACTTGGTTGTTGTCTCGGTTGCGTCCGAGACCCCTTTTGAGCGCCTCGCCAACTATGAGATTCCTGATCTAGCCGCGTGTGAATCCTGCATTTGCGTCACTGGGTGAGTGCCGACAATTAAAAAAGCTTTTCTCTTATGCATCTTTGAACTGACAAACCGTAATGTAGATGGGTTCCCGACGGATTCGGCCAGCAGAACATGTACATGGCCGCCCATAAATGTCGTATCGTCAACGCCAACGGCGGCAAGACCCCCAAGGTTCCCAGCGTCGTTCCCGGCCCCGGCGTTGTCGGCCCTAAGCAGATGATCGGAGCTTTCCAGAAGTCAGGCAACAACCTCGAGTGGAAGCAGGGCGAGCAGGTTCCCACTTATTCCCCCCGTATGGGTTTTATGAAAGGTACGCGTCTTGCCTCTCTTCCTGCCACGACAGGTCAGCTATTTGCTAACCAGGGTTTCTTCTTGGATATAGATGCCCAGACGGATATCTTTGGTGATGATGTCAACACCCCACCGCAACATTCCTCTGCTTCTCTTACCAGCACCTTCTCCACTGCCACTCGCACTGCCACTGCCACTGCTGCTCCTAGCACTGAGACTCTTAGTCAAGTCGCAGGGTGCTCTGCTCTGAGGCGCCGCCGGCCCAGACAGCATTGAAGAACCATCGATAATAAACAGCACCAAAAAGTCATCAATATCATCGACGGCGACATGAAGGATATAAAGGCGCTCTGGGATGCTTCCAAGTGCTGATCTTAAATGAGGTTTTTTGGGGTTTTTTGGGGTTTTTTGGAGAGGGCAACTGCCTTGACTCGTACCATAATTGTTGGGATGCTACGGATTACCGAGTACTCCATGGGCTGTTAAGAATCTCGATTTCAGACTAATAAGGCTGCGCAAAAATCATTTAGGTGACGGGGAGCCGTTGGATTAATGCTACCTGCCATTTTGGGCCTAGAGCGGGAACGGCGTGAGTGATACGGGGTGGAAGGGCAACGCTACTCTCCCCGCTGATTGTCTACACTCCGTAACTCACGACTTTATTCGTACACTACACCCAGGGGCTCGGATCACCCTGTGCCATTACCTCATTTTTCTACTCGTTATCGTGACAATTATTGAAGAAGCCGCCTTCTAGCGCGACGTTTTTCCGTTTTATATAGCCAGGCGAATTTCCCCCCACCCCGCCTTGGCCGCCATCGCTTCCTCAACTCCGCTCACTACTACCTACCACGCTCATGACGCAATGGCGACACCTTTGCAGCAATTCACCCTCTTCAGCAACCTCCCCACAGAAGTACGTCTGGAAATATGGCGTCTCTGCCTCCCTCGCCGCGTCATCGAAGAACGTTACATGGATTGCTACGTGGAGCATGATAGCCCGAATCATACCATGTCTTGCATGGACCTGGCGAGGGCGTCGTCGGACAAGAATTGCCTGCCGCCCCTCCTGCTCCGGGTATGCCATGAATCGCGGCAGGTTGCGCTCGAAAATGGACACGTCGAGTTGTTCGACGATTGGGCTACCTGGCGGCAGCCCCGTCGCGACAAACTGCTGCTTTGGCACTGGATTGACTTGTGCTGGGATACCCCTGACTTGACACAACACATGCAAGACAAGCTTTATGGAAACAGGCTGCGCAGATTCTTTGCCCGGGCCCGGCTCGCTAACATGACGCCTTGCTTCTACCACATCCTCATCCACCACTTCCGCCCGGCGCCGGCGTGGGGCAAGCCAGACTTCCCCATGCAAGGTAGCGGTCAAGCCTCCCAGCTCGCCGTCTTTGCAAAACTTGCCGAGAATTTGAGCCTCCCTATCTCTTTAAAGACCATCATCCTGCATGCTACAAAACAAGATGCGGCTGATTCCGGATTATTCGGTGCCTTCGGCGAAGCTACCGTGCAGTTAGTGGACGTTCACGACCACAGAGAAATCCGTGCATATTACGAATTCTGGTCCCATCACTCGATGGACAAGTCACCCGTGGTTACCGAAGCCTTTGACGCTATTCTGGCGGCGGATGCGTTTCGGGCCGACGTGGCTAGATGGATCGAACAGGCCAACTTTGTCCTGCTCGCGGCTATCTGGAACGCCGCCCGGTCCGGTGGCTCTGGCGATATTGAGTATTCAGAGGACATTTGGTCGCCCAAAGTGGCGCCAAACGAGTTTCCTGACATGAAAGTGCACACCATGGATGACAGCCACCCCTGGGTTGTGCGGACGCGAGCCGAGCTGCCGAACTTGCTCCCAAGAATCGACTTCAGATGGTGTGACTACGAGATCTGTCTTTTGGACTGTGGTGCCATATCAGAACGGCCTGAACGACCACCTGTGAGGGAACGATCATGTGACTTTCATACTTTATGAATGGCCTCATTTTATGAATATTGTGTACATAGCTTAAGTCAGAGTTTTCCTTAGGAATCTCTTTCTCTCGTTGTAAACAATCATTTTACCCAAGCTGCACTCGACCTCGTTCGTGCTCTTGTCCCGTCACACCACCGTCGCCGGAGCCTACTCCATTTAATAATCGTTGCCGACCAGGTAGCAGGGCATACTATAATTTTCAAACTATGCTTAGGCATATCCAAATCGAGGCGGACGAACGTGCCGGGAAGAAGCCGAGGCGGGGAGGACGTCTAGGAGGATTATAATTCAACGCTCATTAATTCACAACATGTATCTCATGTACACCTACAAGATTTCCCGTCTAGAAATTTAATTGCCGTCTCCTCTAGGGATAACGCATCTGAACGCTTACACTGCCACCACCCCCTCTGCTCCACCCCGATCGCACACGTCCAAAACTATTATATCTGGCCGGAAAACAGTTAAATCCGCCGTACTATCTTCGAACTTCTCCACTTGAAATTTTCAGTTCTCCCGAGCTTCTAGGCCATACAGCCGTTCGAGCTTGTACCTGCAACAATGCTGCGGCTTCCAGGGAGAAGAGACAAGTAGACCCATGTAGTCCATCAAATTCGACATCCGCTGGGGTGGAGATGGCGGCCTGGGGCACGCCAGACTCCGGGAGGGCCTCGTCTGTTCTTGCGACGGCCAGCTCATTACAGCGCCACTGGAAGACAAACGTGGCATGTGGGTGAACGATTATGTTTGCGTGCGGGGATGGCATTATCCTCGGCCTCTACGGTGGCAGCAAGGTCAGGGGTAGCGCAACTGTTGACTCACTGACAAAACTACTGGCCAGCCAAGCCCAAGTCCAAGGGGTCGGTGGCAGTCTTGCCATCCAGCTATGCGGTGGAGGCCGCGACGGCGATCACACTCTCGGCATGGTTGTCTCTGCCAACAAAGTCTTCGGCTTCGTTCAGGCTGCCGTGCAGCGGTGGGCTAATGCGACATGCGTTGCCGGATCCATTCAGCCTCTGCCAACATCACAATCGCAGAGAGGCCAAGTACAAGCCCCATGATTTCGGCAAGATCGGAGAGGCATAGAAGCACCCTTTACCGGGCAACGTGTTCCTACGTGCAGGTGGTTTGAGGAGACTCGTGCGGCTCTCTTGCTTCCAATTGCGGGGTTGCGACAGCTCAGTTTGCAACCTTTAATCCGAATCCGAGCCTTTGTTCAACACTTGCGGTCGGCCAGTATGTCTGCTGTTCGTCTGGGTCACGTCGAGATTTCAACCCCAAATCTAACCCAGATGGCTCTTGCGCCATGTATACGGTCCAGTCGGGTGACTACTGTGCTCTTATTGCATCCAGGGACTCAATCACCGCAGGTGCCATCGAGAACTACAACAAGCAGACCTGGGGCTGGCACGGTTGTGGTAACGTCCAACTTGGTCAGGTTATCTGCTTGAGCGCGGGTACGCACATGGCAAGCCGGCTTAAACGCTTTCGTCGAGCTGACGCCGTTCAGGAACCCCTCGAATTGTTGCGTAGAAGATATATGCCACTATAATAGCTGCTGAAAAGACAGCAGGCCTGCACTTTTGCTTGAATGGTCAAGCGGATTTATCCGACACGAATGCCAGCGCCGCTGTCGAATGCAATCTGCGGACCTCAGGTTCCAGCACTCAAGCCAAGCGACTGGTCCAAGATTGCAGCACTGAACCCATGACCTTTGAACTCACGTGTATGTCGCCTTCCGTGGGATTCTGACCAATCGCTGACCTGATGCCCTCGCTGTGTGACATCTGGGGCCAGTGCGGCATCACCCCTGGCTTCTGCACCGTCTCAAAGTCGGCGACTGGCGCACCTGGAACTAGTGCTTGCGAAGTTCCGGCACAGCTGGCTGCATCTCCAATTGCGAAACAGGCATCACGAATAATGCCCAAGCGCCGCAAGCTTCTTCAGGATCGGCTATGTTGAAGCCTGGAACACCGGCCACAGTTGCTTGACAATTGACGCGACCCAAATTCCGGCTGACTACTCACATGTCCATTTCGCTTTTTGTCAAATCCCCAGTGACTTCCAAGTGGACCTATCCCCAGTCCTGGGTCAGTTCAATAAGTTCGCCCGGATCCTTTCATTTGGGGACTGGCACGGAGCAGATGCGTCTACTCCTCATACGCATGTTCACATCGAGCCATTCACCAACATTCGCAGGACTTGTTCCCCATCTTCAGGGATGGAGTTACGGCAGCCAATAGGCAAGCTTTGCGAATAGTGTGATTGCCACTTTGAACAAGTATAACCGGACGGCGTTGACTTTGATTGGGAATATCCCGGGGCTCCGGACATTTCGGGGATCCCTCGTGGCACCCCGACTGACGGTTCCAATTATCTCGACTTCCTCAAGGCTCTCCGTTCAATAATGTCATCAGGGAAGACCATATCAACAGCTGCTCCAGCCTCTCATTGGTACCTCAAAAGCTTCCCAATCAAAGATATGGCACCAGTCCTCGATTACAAAGTGTATATGACGTACGATCTCAATGGCAGTGGGACTACGGCAACGCCTTCTCGAACCCTGGTTGTGCCAACGGTAACTGTCTTCGTTCATAGTGAGTTGGTAATTGATCTTGGGCGTAACAACGTTCTCAGACTCGCGCGGCGACTAAGCTCATGTAAATTCCCCAGAAAAGCCCAACACAGCTCAGAAAGACAACCCGATGGTTGACAGGAATGAAACTAAAGCTGATGATGGACGCAATTGGCCAGATCTTATAACCGGCAAGTATAATAGGACGTGTTATCGCACGCTGGCGGTGCGTGACACGCGGGATGTCGCGTCGGGGCAGCTGCGGACTAGCGCGGCGATCTTCTTCCCAAGTAAGCCTTCAGCGACTCAGCCACAGCGCAGAACGATATTACTACAGACCGCAAATATCCAACACTCGTTACCAGTCTCCTTTTCTTCCCAATCGGTCAACTATCTTTTCGTCTTGTTCGTTGCGCATTATGGTGTCTCCCAGCATCCCGGCCGAGCATGTCTACTGCGTACAGGCTAGGAAGAAGCATCATGACCTCTTCACCACCATATACGCTGGCGAGAACTACTGCGGCCGATGCGGTTTGGCCAACCCCTTTTCATCCCAACGTCGAGCTAGATCTAGGACTCCGGCACGTCCTGGTCCAGATGATAAGGTGATTGAGCTCGACGACACTCCGCCGCGACCAATCAGCCCAGCCAGTCAGCTTCTACGCGACAGAACGAAGACGGCACCATTCGTCGGCAACGGGCACGCCCAACTCCTCCCCAACACCGTATCAGTCCTCAGCGGGGCCAACTCACGAGCGCAAATACCTCCCTCGAACCACCCGCCATTTAGCGCAGTCGCATCAGCCGCTAGCCAAGCCATACAGAACTCCAAATCCAGCACCAGGAAGCCTATGCGGCAGCGCACGGGGTATTAGTGGGTTCACATCAGTCTTCTCCTTGTAAGCTTAGAGACTAGGGACTTTAACGGGCTCGTGGTTAAGGTTCTAGAGACGGTATTGCCTCTAAAAGATACCGTGATTAAGTTTAACTCTGTAGATTTACTAACCTAGCCTACCTTCACGGAAACATTATTCGAGCATCTACGTCCGCTTCCGAGTAGCATCGATCCTACTAATAAAGAGCTTTAGACGCTCTCTTATGCTTTGGCTTTCTCTAGCAAGAAAATCGTTACGGTCCCGAATACTAATAAGTACACTACGCCATCGAGTATGCTTGCCTCGGGCTACTTTGCGAATAACCAAGCCGGACAATTAAAGGTACTCGGGGCCTTAACTTCCACACGGGTGGTTAACAAGCAGGAACCAATTACGCCACTTAGGCCCGATAAGTTCTCCACCCTAACCAAGGCGGATAGGAAGCGGAAGATTAAAGAGGAAAACGAGAGTCCGTCCCGCTGGCACAAGAAGCGTGCTAAACAGGAGAGGTGTGCTAACAATGGAATTGCGGCCGAGAAGGATGTGATTAAATAAGAGATTCACGTTAAAACGGAAGACGACTTTGCAGGTTCTCTGCCGACTTTGACCTGCGACGAATCCAATGTGGAAGAGCTTAGTGGGGTGGGTGAGTCACTCTCCGATCTAGTCTTCGGACATATCCAAGATTTGACGGGGGCTGATGAAGAGGCGGAGGCCGAGGCCGGAGATGGGGAGGATATAAAATTTGCGCCCGAGTTCGTAAGAAGCCAAGCCAACTCAGACCGAAGTAGATACTGACCTACCGCAACAGGTGAGCTTTCCGTCGGCCGATGCCGATGGGTTTGCTGGAGGGGATCCTCGCATACGAACCGACGAATCGACCATTGATAAGCTTCCGCCGGCCCACTCTACGCGTTTCAGAGGCACTAAAACTCCTACGATATTCGCGACTCGACACAAGAAACAGAAGAACTAGCTACTCCGACGCTGTCTCGTCGATGTCGTCACCGCCTTCGTCACTTTCATCATCACTTACACTTTCGATATGATTTCCTTCTTCGTCGGCATACCTAAGCTCAACTAGCGGCCTTTCCGTTGGAGCCCCGTCTGCAAGCTCGGCTTGCTAGGCTTGGGTTGCTCGATTAAGTAACGCTTGCTATATTGCGGTTAGATATTTCTAGTTCGAAGGCAGGCATAATGGCTCACATATTCAGCGACTCCTCCTATTAGTGCCTTGCGATACGCTAGCACCGGTTGCCGGCCGCTTTCAAGGTGCTTAATGATCCTTCCGCGAAGGCTAAGGTAAAAGCGCTTGAACGGGCGAAGCTTGTTAGGGTCTTGGTAGGTATCTGCCAATACCCCGTCGTAGCCCATCTCTATGAGCACCTTCCTACACCAACGTTTTGTCTCCGGCTCTAGACTAATACTAATATCTATATTAGCCAATAGCCGTGCCATTTTACTAAGAACGGAATAGTCAATTAGTATACCCCAAATGCACGCCTTTTCTAGGTCGGGGTAGTGGTAGTTCATCTAAGGTTAGCCGTGGACCACGTGTAGACGGTTCTTCTAGAGGCGTATACGGTGCATATTCCACGCCTCTACAAAATCGAAGAGTTCTTGCCGCAAGACGTCTTCGAAGACTACGTATATCGCAATTTAGTCCTCTAATATATCACCATCGAAGTCGCCGTCCCTTGCGAGCTCGCCGAAGTAATCCACCCACTATCGTGACGAGACGTGGAGCATCCGCTCCCACCAGCTCTCAATCTTAACATCTTTCGTGCTTGGAGCCGCCTTGTACGAGTCTCTTAGCAGCTTGCCTTGTTGAATGGTTTGCCCATTCCACTCGACTCGCCCGTCCGCGACCAGCGCAAAATTCCAATGAGAAGCTGCGATCAATGGTGTTTCTCGGCCCCTATCTGCTTGCAAATACCATGGCCTGAAGCCATAGGCATCGCAGGCCGCTAGATATTGCTTTAATACGCTTAAAGCGGTTGTTGCAGAGTGCCTAACGTAAAGCCAGATGATGTTGCGCGAATAAGCATCGATCGCAGCGTATATTTCGAAACCGTACGCTTTGAGCTTATCGTGCCCGTCGATGCACCATTGGTAGTTCGGTCCCGGAACGAGGAACTGCACTTTTTTCCTCCGCATCATCCTCTTCCGTATCTCAACCTCGTTCGGAAACATGACCTTGTACATTTCGAACAGTGGGTCTCTCGGCACCCAGAGCTGCTTTTGTTGACGGAGATAGGGTTGGAGGAGTCTTCTGCCGTATCCTGAAATGGCATTGGATCGTTGAGTCATTTCAATGATAACCTGCTCTGTCCTTGCCAGCAGTTGAAGGCGTTCCTCGTCGCTGTCCACACGCCGTACCCAGCGACGGGCTGGGTAGAGTCTGATGCTTTTGAGACCTCGCTTAGTGATCGTCCAGCCCTGTCGCTGTAGGACCTTCAGTGTCTGCTTCTCAGTCAGGCCGACGCGAAAGATGAGGTCGCGTACGGCCTCGACCAGTTCTGGAGTTTCGCAGGTACGCGATTGCTGGCGCGGAAGATTCCATTTCGCGATGCGTCGCGTGATTGTGCTCAGACCGACTGCGACGTGGAAGTGATGCCGAAGTTTGTACTTTATCTTGCTTCGAGAGACGCCACTGAGATAGAGAGAGCTGACATAGTCGTGATACTGGTCGATTGGATTCGGTGGTCGTCCCATGGTTTTCGATGTTGGCGACAAGCGGAAGACTTCGGCGCTGATCGTCCTTGAGCGGATGCAGTAAAGCCCACCATGGAGATGACTGAAGGCGGACATACTACACAATGCTAGCACCCTTGCGGTTAATCTGCATAGCATTAAGGAGTAGGCATGTTGACGTCCCGAGAGAGGAATAGCCAAGCCCAGACATAAGCCACTTCATATAGGAAAACGAGAGAAAGAGCGAGTGGGCATGCTGCGATAAGGGACGTCTCTCTACCCCTGCACGTAGGGCACATAAGATACTCTTGTCCTTTGCCCTCAGGTGTGCTCTCGTAGTATAGAACCCATCGCTTCCAGCAAGTTCCACAAGTGGCATGGCCTAGTTCACTCAGACCTCAGAAACACGATATAGGTAGGGAAACTTACCACAGGACGTGAACTGAATTTCTTCGGAACTATCGCAAATTGGACATTTTCCCCACTCGTATTGTTTAATTAACTCCGGTGAACGGATGAGGCTAGCGCAGATTTCGCACAACAGCTAAATTATTGGAAGTCAGGAGCGGCTCAATAACGTCGATATAAAAGCTCACATATCCTCTAAGGCGTTTTTTAGGTCCGTCGCAGAGCGTCTTGTAGCATTTGCGACATTGTTGCTCGTCAGTGGTAAGGTCAATTAGAATCTTTAGGGCCGGGGTTAATGTTATCGGGATAATCGTCGAGGCAGTCGTTGGCAGGCTTCCCCGCGCGGTCCGGGGCAAGGCTACGTTTCCGACTTAGACGGTCGTTGAGCGGATCAGTAGTGAATCCATTAAGCAAGCAGAAGAACAAGAATATAGAAACGAGGGAAAGGTTAGAGGTTATAGGAGGGGGCACAGCCTTCATTAAGTACTCTAAAGGCAATTAGCCAAGGCTACTCAAGATCTACATAAACCAACAGCCGCCAGCCAAACGCCGCCAGTCGAACGCCGCCCTAGCTCAGGCGTTATTCTTAGATTAAGGCTCGAGACGAGAATATAGGCGTCCGGGGCAAATCTTTGCATACGCTGAAGTCCGAAAATAATCTAGCCCTAATTTCATATCAGGCTTGCCAGACACTATAGAGCCGAAACGAATGTCCGCATGTTAGGAGCAGATATTGGCTAATATTATTGTTATACCAAGCCTTAAAGGCTGCGAGGTATATATAGGTGGGAGTCTCGTGTGCGGAGAGGTATGCGTATAGCGAAAGGGGGCAAGCATAGCGCCTCTAGAAACGGCCGCTATAGGGGGTGCTGGCTAAGATCGCACAAGTGATTCCCGACCAATAGCTTACCCGTGGGCTTCAGAAACCGCTCCGGGGCGCTAGATATAACTATAACCGTTTGCGTAGGCTTAAACCATAGCTCGGGCTCCGAGATAGTGCAGCCAATAGAATCACCTAGGTAGGTTCGTTAGGGGCATGGATATAAACACATGATTGGCTACGCTCTACGTACTACCATTAAAGACAGTTCAAACCTACAATTAATAGCTAGGCTATAAATCGTCGCCACGACATAAACGGTCGCGTCGATCATGGTCTCAAAAATAACAAAGGGCAACGGCTACTAGCAGCGGCAAAGGGACATAGGGGAGCGGCTATCGGAGCTTAGAGGGGAGTAGTCATCGCCGTCGCATTAGCGTCCCTACAATAGCCCGCACGAAGCAAACCGCCTAGAGGACGGTTATCGTCCTGAATATGGCTCTAATAACAGCTATAGCGAGTTATCCGAATGCTTCGGCAATGAATCGCTCGGTAGGACAATACATAACTCGATGGCTTACATAGAGAAGATAGCCCCATTAGGCCTCCGTCCTCAACCTTGCTTTTAGCTTACTCGACCGTGCCGCCATCTCCCCCGACGAAGCCCTCCACGTTTTCCAGTTTTAAGCTAGATTCCGCCTCCGCCTTTGCCTTCGTCTCCCCTCCATCTCTTTGTGCTGAAACCTAGGAGATGAGTCGTCTGAGAATACATTTTTCTTCCGGACTGAGTTGTCTCCCGATTCGTTTTTCGAGTTCATATTCGTGAAGGATGGCGTTAATTTCTTCAGTGGAGAGGGTCAAAGGAGGGCCACGTCATGCACAGCGCCGTCATCAAATGGAGCAACCAATCAGCGTGCTATTAGTCCGAGTTGAGTCCCTCGGCGGTCGAGGATGGTTTCGCGGACGAGTCGATCGTCGTGGAAGAAGCAGGCCAAAGAATCAGCTTCGCCGAGGCGTATCATCATCGTGGAGACGTCCTGCGAGGATTGTGCCTATATGACTATGTTTCGCTAGTCAGGCTCCAACGCGTTGGCAAGGGTGGAAGCTCCGGTGCCTGGGGAGAGGTGCCGTTCGAGAGTGGTTGGGCGCCCGGGAAGGACTGGGTGCAAGTCCTAAGACGACCGGGAAAGCATGCCGTCGTCTGCTTCGACGGTTACTTGAGCAAAGATTTCGACCAAGACGACGAGGAATCGTGCCATCGCAGGTACGTCCGGCGACGATCGGGCCGAGAAGGGTCATGGGGACTAATATTCATGCTGCAGAGCAGCTGTGCAACATCTTGCCCTATTCGTGCCGTGGGAGTCCTTTTTAGGCGAAGAACGAAGCGACATCAACGACATATGGGCGCGGGCACGAAAGGTGCTGCCCCCGAGAATCTCGTGTCTCGTCGATAACGTTCAATTGCTTCGGCGATCTGCCGAAGACGCCAAGCGCGATGCCAAGCAGTGGGCAGCCTCATCCGGCGACGGGGATCGCACAGGCGCACATGTCGACGAGGCGGGATCTGGCCAGGGGGACGAAGGGGCCGCATCGGCGTACCAATCCGATAACGTCGGAAACGCAACGCGCCTTATCGACGTCGTTCGAAGTGCGGCCGGCGCGAATCAGATCACGGCGGGATCACGGGAACTCACCGCAATGATGGAGCAGCTCTGCCGCTTCCAGCAATCAGCGCTATCCTCGACAGCCGAGCTCCAGGCCACCGCAACACTTGAACGTGGTGAAAGGCGTATAGACATGCCTGGTCGAGTATGTTCCGGAGCCGCAGTGCCGCCGCAGAACCAGGTCAAGGCTATCAAGTCCCAGCAGACATGTGCCTCCAAAGAGAGGGTGAAAATGATCCGGGGCATACAAAGCATGGCCGCGGCCCATGGAACCGATCGTCGTGCAGCGGCGCGGGGCGTGCTAACTGGCTTCGGGGATGAGGACATCCAAATGACGGCGGCAGACTTGGAAGAAACGGTAGGCGACGCAGAACCGAGCGTGGAAGTCCACCTCGGCCCATCAACTTCTTTTCTTGAGGCTGGCAAAGATCTGGTGGCACGATTGACGTTGAACGAGAAGCAAGCGATTGCTTTCCTGGTAGTATGCCGCCAGCTCGACCTGATTCATGGTGGGGAAAAGGGCGACGTCGGTCAGCTCTGCCAATTCGTCGGCGGCGAGGGTGGAACTGGCAAATCACGCGTCATCGAGGCACTCGTCGAGCTGTTTGCCAAGAAGAGCCTTTCGAATCGGCTCTTGATCACAGCGACATCAGGGACCGCCGCAGCGCGGATCAACGGCATCACCATCCATTCCGCCTGCGGATTCTCCAAAGACCAAGGTACGGGCCCGAAGTCGGGCAAAGATCTCGACGGGGTGCGGCTGCCAAAGCAGGCGGAGCGGTTCGTTCATGGCCAGTCTCGAATGGACTGGCAGGAGAAGGATGTGCTGGTCATCGACGAGGGGAGCATGCTCGGAGCGCGGACGCTGCACGCCGTCAACGAGCAGCTCTGCCGGCTGCGCGGGTCGCAGCGGGATTTCGGAGGTATCCCCATCGTCCTCTTTTGCGGAGACTTCCACCAGTTCCGTCCGGTCCAGGAGAGGTCTATCCTCCTCCCCAGCGCGGCCGGGTTGTGGGATGTAGACAACTCATTCAAGGCCGAGCAACGGCACCAGCACGACAAGGCGCACGCGCTGTGGAAGAAGTTCACGACAGTCGTCATGTTGGACGATCAAATGCGTGCCGCAGGAGATCCGGAGCTGCAGAGGCTACTGAAGCGGATCCGACAGGGCGTGCAGGACCGTACGGATCTAGACCTTCTCAACTCAAGGTGCTACCGGGAAGGCAGGCGGATACCGTGGGAGACGGGCATCACTGTGGTGACGCCGCTGAACAGGAACCGTTGGAACCTCAACATGGAGGCGAGCTTGGCGTTCCAGACTCAGCGGCGGTCGATGATGCGCATCTTCATCTCCGAGCACAAGTGGAAGGACGGGCTGCCGACGGAGGAAGAGGCCATCATGATGCTGAACCAGGGCGATGACAGTGCGATACCGGTGCCGGCCGTCTTCATGTTCGTGCCGGGGATGCCGGTCGTCGTGAACCACAATACCCACCAGGGGCTGAAGCTGGTGAACGGTGCCAGCTACACGGCGGTGGAAGTCATTGTCGACAGGGCGTACCCAGGGCACCGGGTCTCGGCCGACATGACAATCCACTTCGGGCCACCGGCGGGGATAATACTGAAGTCGGGGACAACAGAAGAGTTCCATTTCGTCGGGATGCCACCAGGCACGATACTGTTGACGCCTATGAGCGGCGATATACAATGCCAGCGGAAGAGGCCGTGGCAGGAGAACGACGTCACAAGGAAAGGGCTGCCGTGCGCGGCGGCTTTTGCGTGCACCGACTACAAGGTGCAGGGCGGGACACTCGAGCGGGTAGCGCTGGAGTTGCGGGGGACGAGGACGACAAACGTCGGCGGACGGGCCGTCCCGTCGCAGTGCGACCCGTACAGCTTGTACGTGCAGCTGTCGCGGTGCCCGACGCTGGACGGCATCATGCTCGTGTCCGAGGTGCGGGAGAGAGACCTGGTGGGCAACCGGGTCCCCGAGGAGATGACTGCCGCACAGGCCAGATTGGAGGAGCTGAGCGACGGGACGGTCCAACAGGCGTTAGGCTGGCCTGGTGACGATTTGACCGTGACGTGACGTGACGTGAACAGAGAGACGAGGGTGACAGGCGACTGGGAAGGCAGCTGAGAAAATGCGGCGAAGCAACAACCAATCACAACGGACCTTGAAAGGAGAGGGGTGAAAATTTTGGGTGGGCGGAGGGTGGGGCTAGTCCTTTCGTCTCTTTCGTTCCTCAAAGGCATAGTCCTTTCGTCTCTTTCGTTCCTCAAAGGCATAGTCCTTTCGTCTCTTTCGTTCGCCAAAGGACAGGTTTGAGGTGTTCAGAAGTGCGTTGGGCCTTGCGTGAGTGGGAGCGTGGTATAGGATCACTGCCAAGAATACAGGGAAAGTTGCAAAGAGGGCTAGGAAAGATGCCCCCATGGACGTGGATCCAGTGGAAGGAGGGCTTAACAGCCCCTTACCATGGTGGTCATAGGGGGAGGTGTCCTAGCACCTATAAGCAACAGCACTAGGTCAGGGATAGGCCCTACGGACTTGGAGCCAGTGGGAGGAGTACGTAACGGGCCTCACCAGTTGGCGGCCGTAGGGGAGGCGTCCTGGCCGGGTCTACAGAACACCAAGGCAAAGAGCTAGGGATAGGCCCTGTGGATTGAGACGAGTGGGAGGAGTACGTAACTGGCCTCACCACTTGGCATCCGCAGGGGAGGCGTCCTAGCCAGCCACTATTAGAGGGTAACCAAGCGGTCGGAGGTAAGGCCCCTCGGACTAGAACGAGTGGGAGTGTCAAACGATATTCCGCCCCAGGCGAGGAGGCGTCCCGACCCACTTGGGCACCGCTGTTGTGTATATAACTAGGACCTTCGTCCTCTTGACTTGAGCAGTGGTCAAGGCCAATAGACTCTCTACAACCCTACATTGTGACAGGTTTGATACACACTAAAGTCGACATTATACTATGGCCTCGGGCCCGCCCAGCGATGAACCTGCACCAGCATAATTTGCTCGTTGGTCGGACTCCCGCTGCGGTAGGCCTCTTCTGCATGCTGCTTCGGTGTATTCCAGTACTGCCGAATATCGACAGACTCACCGGTATGCCTGACCCGACGGATCGCCAGCCTTGAACCGAAGTGGACGATTAGGTTTGCCACGGTAGGCGCAATCCACCGTATAGCCTCCTTAATAAATGGGGCGAAAGGAGCTGTCACAGAACATTTGAAAACTGCTCGTATCAAGATTCACATTACCTTTGACGGCTGGACATCTCGAATCAGCTCTCGTTGCTTGGAGTCAACTGCTTCTTCGTTGACCAACAATGGGGCCCCCGGCGCGTTTGGTGGTAGCCGGCCGGCCGGGCGGCGGCGCTTGCATAATCCCCACGGGTCCCGTGGGAGCTTACAGCCACGGGTACCCGTGGCTCTATTGGGAGCCGTACACTAAATTAGGGTTGTTGGTGTACGTTGATGTAGTTGATCGGAGCCCTGTGTATAGCGTCTGACCAATTGATCGGGATCAATAGCGCGCACGTGGGAAGGAGCTTTAGGATAATGTGACGGCCTCAACTAAGTATATTGACAACTAGCAGAGCGACTGCAACGAGTATCCTAAAGCTAAGGAGGAAAGGACAGAAAAGAAGGAAAAGGGGAGATGAGAGCTTGAAGAGCTCCCGAGCTCCTGTGGGTCCGTCATGCTGGGCGTGATTGGTTAGTCGAGAGTGCAAGCCGAGACACCCTCGGGCTCAGCCCGTTACACTCCACCGCACAATCCAACTGAGCTTAGAAGCAGACGCCTCTCTCGCAGCCCTGGGGGTTGCTGAAGCATGGTTTGCACGCCGTGACATAGTTGGCACCTTGGCAAAAGCAAACCCCACGGGGGTCAACGGTCGCCTTGTTCGGGTGTCAGGATAACTTGCCGAGTAGTGGCTTATGTAGAGCAGAAAAAACGTACAGTGACCATGGGGCTGTTGAAAGTCACAATGATAGCAGCGGCTATTGTCGTCAGAGACAGCTTCATCGTGGCAAATACTTGAGGGATCGTGAGTCTTTAGGACGAGGGTTTGCTTGTTGGAAGTCAGACAAATGCCGTTATAGACTTGTGAAGTAAACATGGCTCAAAATTCGGACATTGCGCGCCATTTTATATCCTGTGTGAATCGATGTTAGACCGTCATCTGACATTCACATTCAACCCATAATCTGTTTCTGGCATGGGTACTGGCCTGATAAGTTCGTTAATTACATAACATAGCGCAAGAAGGGAACGGTTGCGAGGGTCAGGGATCAGGGCGTCGTAAGGGATGCATGCGCGGGCTTGCGAGGGAGTGCCAATAGGGGGCGTTTAACCCTTCAACATCCTGAAGGATCAATGTCAAAAGTTCTGTCCTAGCAGGGTACAGCGGGGCTTGGATATACACGGGACCGTGTCACTAACAAGCCAGAGACAAAATACGAGACTTGCTTCCACAATGCGACGAGCTTGTTGGTGGTTATTTTATACTCGTATAGATAACCAAACATCTTGTAAGCGACCGTCCTGATTTAAACATACTCCGCAGCCTCAACTCGCGTAGGGGGTTAAACTCCAGGTCAGCTTCGGTGTGGACGGATATGATTACGTCTACGGGGACAACCATCCATGGTCATTGGGACGAGGCATGCCGGGTAATCTCAATGCGATTGGACGCCCTAGTGTCACCATAGTACCGTCGAGCGCCCAGTACCTCCATATTAGCAGGTTGTGCGATAATTATTCTGGCAGGGCGTACAAGCAGCCGACACCGAAATCCACATTGATGGATCCGCCCTCACAATTCGACCGCCAGCCGTAGGCCCGGGAATTCTGCCAATGGGCGAAAGATTGTCATACCAATATATTAGATAAGGATCTGTTAAATAGGTAAAATGTTTACCGTCGGTAGTGAGTTCTCACTGATAGAGTAACGAGAGCGCAAAAAACTTCCCGCTACGATCAGCGTAAATTCCACAGGTAGAGCAAGCATGGCTGCTCAGTATTCCTCCATGCCCAGGGCTTCTATACTTAATAGTCCGTCGTATCCCCGAACAAAATTTGCTGTACACAAGGACGCTCTCCCGAAAGATGGGGTATGTCCACGGGTTCGTTTGTTTATCGCCTGGCTGAAGAGCCGCCGTATGTAATTTGATTTTAGCCTCAGGACTACGGCATTTCGGGACAGGATGTCTGGTTGCTGCTTGAAGGGCATGTGACTGTCACGCGTCGCGGCTTACATTGATGGCCGGTGCTCCAGGGGATGAATTCCTGCTGGCCGTGACTCGGGTGTGCGCCCTTCGCTCAGGAAGATCATGACGCCATATAGAGTGCTTGTACGATTAGCGCGCTGCTGCTGTCGCACTGGTTCACAACCACCATCGGAATGATCTAGTTCGAGGCGTGCCATTCTAGGAAATTCCTGTTGTGGTCAATGAAGATGCGAGCTGATCCCACTCAGCACAATATCGTCCCAGTCTCTGTGGAAGGCGATCACGGCGCAGGTGACGCTGAAATTTGATGGGCTGGGCGACGATAACGGCGGAGACTGTGGAGTCATGGCCACCGTTTGTGTGGTCGAGGCCGTGGTGCGGGAGTGTTGGTGCTGTTCCAGGAGTCGCCAACGAGGTTGATGACGAAGGAGGTGAAGTAGCCCTTACCAAAGCACCCCATCGCGCCATGCTTGCAGCCAATTAAGTTGGCTTCTATTTTAAAAGCATTTTGTAATATGTTATGACGTTTCGTTGTGAAGATGTTGCGTTGTGAAGATGTTGCACGCCGTCGTGACGTCAACCGGGCAGCAATGCGGACGCCATTGCCCGTGATTGATGCCCGCCTTTGGCAGCCCAGGCATCTGCGTCAATGCGCGGGATAAAGTCGTACTCGAGTTTCATAAGTCGGGCCGGGTTTGCCAGGCCGGATGTATCAGCCCATGGCATGGATGCCGCCCCTTCACGCCCTTCGACAACTGCCGCGTCGCCACCTTTCGATGGAGCGTAACACAAGGGCAACTTTCCCAGTGTGACATCGCTGGACTGAATCCACGCGTGGCTCCCCCACAAGGCGCGGCCGGGAAGCCGACATCCTATTCCACGCCACCAAGTATGAGGGACTCATCACCTGGAAAAAGGAGCGGCATTAATAACCCCAAGTATGACACCGCACGCAAATAGCATCCGCTAATTGAGGCATTTCCAGGAAACTGCAATTGCCTAGCGCGATCCTGATGTGATGCAGCATTTGACCGACTACTCTTCGAGAACCGCAATCTCCTCCTCGGCTTGGGACCTCCAATCGTGTCAAGAACCATCGCTTCTACAATACGTCATCCCTGGGTGATTTACAGACACCATGGGTTCTACTGCCGGCCCAGATAGCTATGACTACATCGTCGTAGGAGGCGGCACTGCCGGTCTGACCGTCGCAGACCGCCTAACGGAGGATGCAGACGTCACGGTACTGGTCATCGAAGCGGGTGAAGACCGCACCAGCGATCCGATGGTCCTCACTCCGGGCCTGGTCGCAGGTATGTACGGCAAGCCCGAGTACGATTGGAACCTCATCTCCGCGCCACAGGTGAGAGAGTCTCTTTCCTCCGCCAGAGTATCTCATGCCTTCCGGACGCTAACGAGATTCATGCCGGTAAATTATCATAGCTAGAGCTCAACAATCGCAAGATCAACCAAGCCCGAGGAAAGCAACTCGGCGGCTCATCGGCCTTGAACGTCATGATGCTCGTGTACCCCTGTCGCCGCGGTCTCGACGCATGGGGTGCCCTGGGCAATGAGGGTTGGAACTATGACTCCATGGCGCCGTATTTCCGCAAGTTCGCTACTGTCCATGCTCCTCCCCAAGCAGCCAAGGACGTCGTAGGCCTGGCGTACCACGACCATTCCCTCGTGGGCGACGGGCCTGTCCAGGTCTCTTTCGGCGAAGGCTACGGCGCAACGAACGCGGCGTGGATGGCGACCTTTGCCAGACTCGGGCTGGCCATGACGGCGGATATGAGGAGCGGGAACGCGTTGGGGGCGTTCCAGTCGCCGGCTAGTATTAACCCCGTCACCAAGACGCGGAGCTTTGCCGCGACGGCTCATTATACGCCCGGGATAGCAAGCAGGCCATACTTGACCGTCATGACGGAGACGGTTGTCAAGAGAATCATCTTCGACCCGACGAGCGGGCCCGAACCTGTAGCCACGGGCTTGGTCGCCAAGTCTAGAGACGGAACCGAGAGCATCGTCAACGCCGGGGAGGTCATCCTCGCAGCAGGCTCCCTCATGACGCCCCAGATCCTCGAACTATCCGGCGTCGGATCCAAGACGCTCCTCGACAGCCTCGGCATACCCGTCGTCGTCGACAACCCGTGGGTGGGCGAGAACCTCCAGGACCACCCTTCCGCGTGCCAATCCTTCGAGGTCAACCCAGACGTCCCGTCGAGGGACGTGCTCCGCGACCCCAGCGTCCTCGACGCGCTCATCGCGCAGTACCAAGCCAACCGCGCAGGGCCGTTGGGCCGGTCTAACATCAGCGTCGCGTACGCGCCCCTCGCCGACGCTTCGGGCGTGTGCTCGGCCGAGGACAGGAAGGCGCTGTTCGCGGCGCACGAGAAGGACGCGCAGACAACACCCGAGGGTCAAGTCCGGCGCGACATGCTCGAGGCCACTGATGACGAGGAGCCGACGGTCCAGTACATACTCCTCTCGGGGCAGTTTAACACCGCGCTCGCGGAGCCGTCAAGCATGGCCGATTACCTCATGCCGACGCGGCCGGAGAACTACATGACCGTCATGACGGTGCTGAACCACCCGTTCTCGCGGGGCAGCGTGCACATCTCGAGCGGCGACGTGCATACGCCACCGACGTGGGATCTAGGGTTCAACACGAACCCGCTGGACCTCGAGGTCGCGGCCCGACACGTGCAGTTCGTCGAGGAGCGCGTCACAAGGACACCTCCATTTTCGGAGCTGCTGAAGCCGGGGGGTGCGCGCATACCAGAAATCAAGGCAGATAGTCTGGAGCGCGCGAAGGAAATCGTCAGACAATCGCAGATCAGCTGCTTCCATCCCGCGGGGAGCTGTGCGATGAAGCTGAGGGACGAGGGCGGCGTGGTAGATGCCAGGATGAGGGTTTACGGGGCTAAGGGGCTGAGGGTTGTCGATGCGAGCGTTTTCCCGCTCGAGCTGGTGGGAAATATACAGAGCGTAGTGTATGCCGTTGCGGAAAGGCAGCTGATTTTATCAAAGAGGATCGGAGGCTCTCTAGGGCTTAGGCCAGATAGCTCAAACAATTGCTGCTTGGTGATGTTCCTCGGGCTCATCTACCCACCTATCTACCTACCTACCTGACAATTTAAGGTTCTGATTAAGTGACACTGGTTTCCATGATCTCCATAGAACCATCTTCAAGGGTCGTTTACGCTTCCCCGTTGGGTCACGGACCTTGTAGATCTCATCGAGGTGACGTTCGATATTTTGAGTGCCCTCGGCGTTATAGCTTGCAATTGGTATTCTCTGCTTCAATACGCATATTTTGCAGACCCATCGCATCTCCCTGTCGTTCTGTATGTCGAAACCATAGGGCCAAGCCCACGAGGAAGATCTCTCGGTCTCTCCGACCACGAGTAACCGCGGAATTTAGCCCAAAGAACCGACTCTTCAGTGTCTTGAGACGGTCGATCTCGATGAAAGCTACGATGTTGAAACCGGCGTAGGTGCCGAACGCGCCACCGCTGGGAAGCTGCTTGAGCAGGGAGTGGAACGGCGACCTGCGGATGAGCGACTGGGGCATGGTGCCATGGCTATCGGCGGTTAATGGAGTCAGGGTCGCGTGACGTTGGCATTCGTGACATGTGTAGACCATGTGCCCGCGTGCAGGTACTGAACATTACACGCCTAGAGCCCACAGTTGTATCCTTTGGCATGGCGGCAGCTCCGACACGACGAGGCAGCGGCGTCTCCCCAGCTACGGCGCATATGTGCAGACATCGCCCGTGACTGGTTGATTCGGCCCTGCTCAATGAACTCGAGCTTCCGATAGAAGACTTCCCACATGTTTTTAACTGTCAGAACGCTCTCCACCGGCAACACGAGGCCCTCGAGACTGGATAGTGGACAAGAGCTAGATTCACATCGGGCACTATTCACAATATTGCAGAAAGCGAGGTCTGGACTGAGCAGGGTAATTCCTGGCGTACCATGCTGTGATCAGGGATCCGAAGAACAAAACCGGTTCAGGATCGCCCGTAGAGACGAAGCTGAACCCAAGAAAGCGAGAAGGGGCGTGTGCCAGCATTCTCTCAACACCTCACCAAGATTCTATCGCGCCATACCCGCCGTGCCGTGCCAATCAAAAACGCCGTGGTAAGGAAATTCCACTCCGAGTCGAGCGCCATTCTCTTGCTCGCTCACCCAGCGTGTCCATGATTGAGTAACACGCTTCCACGCCTGGGATCCGCGAGTGCTTCATATTCGCCCAGCATCAGTACTGTAGCAATCTATTCTGGAAGCTCTTCATCGATGTGCTGCGAATCCTGTGGCCGCTCGAGTACAACGACTGCTACACGCAGGACCAGGAGACGGGCAGGTTCGTGCTACCAGACCTATTTGAACGCCGAATACGGGACACGGGACATCAATGCCTGGAGGATAAAGCCGGACCTTTTCGTCCACTTTCCAGAGCTATCCGGCGACATCCCCATCTTTAAGAGTGTCCCTGCAACCGTCTTCCCGGCCGATAAACATCTGGCGTTGCAATGGGATCGGTTGGCGCAAAGAAACGAGGCCCAGAGCGACGACGACACCACTCGGTCGTCCATGAGAAACCACAGGAGTACAACTCCAAGTGCCAGTATAAATTTTAAAAGCAAGCCAAAAAGGAAGAAAAATAATGCTCCTTAGAATATAGAATAATAGAAGGGGAGGCGGTAATAGGGTGCGTGCATCATCGTTCTATACAGTTGAAGAATATGATCTTCAAACGGGCCTGTTGAGGTTGCATTAGTTACCTCAGAGGCTTCCTTACGTGGAATTGTGGAGCCTTAGGGCAGCTACTGATGAAGGGGTTTATGCCTCAATTGCCAGACCTTGCCTGGAATTTATCCTCCATCCTCCATTGATCGCTGATACACCAGACTATAGACGATGACCTAGACGACGAGGTCTTTGGTGTTGAACATGATGACTTGACGGCTGCATCGTAGTTGACTTCGTTCCCCTGTAGGTCTGTAAGTCTGCGGGGGCAGTTAGACACGACGTACGTGAACCATTTCTGGCCAACTTCCACGGACGTCGCCTCTAGATCTTCGGACCATTCCGACTGTCGCTGGACGATGAGATCTCTTATAGCAGCATCCGTTGTCCGGATGGCCCATCCCGATTTCTACTGTATAGCAAATAATGCCCATGTAGTAGTTCTCGTCTCATAGTTCTCCCTTTGTCTCTTCCCTCGTCATGTTTTAGTGGCATCCATAACGTGATCACAACTTCGCAGCAATACGCCGCATACGAGGGACAGTAAATGCCCGAGTGAGTCTGAGATATAATCCAAGAGCCGCCTTGTGGCTCACATTGTGAACGCTTGCTGAGTCCATTCGGGTGCACAAGGCGACCATAGACGCACTTTGACATCTGGCTCTTACCCGGAGCTGCCCGTTTCTTGACTAGGTGGAGATGCTGCGGGCTTCAAGGCTACGCTCAGGGCTTAGTGTCGACTCTGAGAGACCGCATCCTGGCGGCTACAAAAACCAAGGTTGCCCAATATCGAGAAAGTAATGAGCGGCGGGATGGCATTTCTCGCCAGCGACACGCTTGATCGACAACGCCATTCGTTCCCACACTGCTCGCCGATTCCTGACTTCATGACTATTTACAAGGCGGTCAAAGTCGTGCAGGCAGGAGCCATAGCTAGGGCTTGAAACTTTATCCGAAGCGTCGAGAAGCACCTTATGGTAGAGCAAGGCCGATAAGCTTAAAATGGCCTATTCCGAAGTCTAGGGTTCCCGCATACCTGCCGCTGTCTGTTGATATACACGCCGGCCCTCTTCGGAAGCTGCCGATTTGCGGAGGGGCTGATCAGCCGCGCCCAAGCTTGCGTAGTGGCACACAAGCACTAGTAGGTCATTCTCGGGTTTCCGTAACGAAGGCACCTATCGGTATATATTAGCCCTGTTATATATTAGTCTTGAATCTAGATACTTCTTCGCGGGTTATACCTATATCAATAACTAGGCGTTAGTCGCCGTCCTATACCTAAGAGTATTGACTAAGCGGGCTAGTAGAGTCTTATATACCTTATTTATAAACCTAATCGGTATATAGAGGCATGTCTGCTGTTATAGTCTCTCTAAATCTAACTTATCGCACTCGAATATCTAATAATACGAGAGAGCTACCCTTAGTTTTAGTGTATTAAAGTCGCCGAATAATATAGGCTCCGTGAGTCCGAGGCTAAGAAGATAGCTAAGTCTTGCGAGGCTATTATTAGCCGACTATTTCGTGTCGAACTTATATTAAATAGCATCTATATCTCCGCTAGCGGATTCTAGTAAACCACGGAGTAGTAATACCTCGTGCATTACTATGTCTATATCCGCGGCCGTCTGTGTCGTTTTCGCCCTGCCTAGCTCCTAGAAATAGTTAATCTATGCCTGCTAGTCTCTCTCGATAAGCTCGTTCGCGCATACGCTATCTAAGTCACCGAGCAAGTGCAATATAAGGGAAAGGCAGCGCAGCAAGAACTATTTAAGAACCTAGGACTTAGATTCCTAGTTACCGTTAGTAAGCGCCCTTTAGACCCTAATTATAGAAGCATACTATAATATCGCGTATTATAATAGCCTATTCGATCGGTATTAGTATGTCTTAGTTAATAGTATTATACCGATAGTATTAGTCTAGTTATCGCCTATGGCTAGACTAAATGCCCCTAATAGCATTCCGCACGAAGCAAGACTAGGCCCTCTATCGAGCTTCCCGAATGCCCTACACGCGTATCTCTCCTTCTCCTAGCTTAGAAATGTCGTGCTAGAGACCCTATGCGGACGCGAGCTTAAATAGAAAGTTATAGTCGAGAAGCTATCGAATATAAGATACATATACCGCAACTTAGTAAAACTAGCTATTAGGAGTTTTTCTAATAATATATACGCGAGGTACGTGCTTAATTTAGGCCTAGCCGTCTACCTTAAATTAATCTATAGGGATAAAGCAGCTTATCTACTTCTCGTTTAGTGGGTTCTTAAGTAAGTCATCGATATTAAAGCCTATCCGCTAGTTAGTCTAAAAGAGCATTAGCTAATTTTCTAGCACTCTAAATGCGAGTCTTACTTACTTAATCGTTTGCTACTCTATAGAAGATATCTATTTATCTTAGACGCTAGTAGGAGAAGCCGTCCCCGTAGTTAAAGGTAGTAGGGAGGCATTAATACGCGTAGCTAGCATAGTAAGATTAGAAGTAATAAAGCCCTAAGGCAATAATTCTAGTATAAAAAGAAAGGCAAAGGGGCAACTATATATAGTTATAGAAGGGGCTATTAACTTTTTAAGGTACTGCCTAGCTAATATATACTTAGAAGCCCTAGCCGCGATATAATAATTCTAGACGACTGCTATATACTACCCCGAGTTAGTTAGTTTCCTTCTATATTAAGGCTATCTAACTAGGTATAATATAAGCGGGGGCTTTATTTAATATTAGTTTAGGACTTTAGTCTATAAGTCTTAGGTATGGGAGGGTAGCTATACCTTATTCGGAGGCCCTTTTAGGGCCTCTAAATAAGGTATAGGCTGTATCTAAATAAATACTACCCTGCCGCCGATAGTAGGGATGCCTTAACCCGCCGCGCCCTATGCGCCCTAGTGAAATATTAGATAAAGCTACTAGTTACTTAATATAAGTGACCGTATAGCATACTACACGAACCCTATCTTAAGAAGTAACTCTCTATATTAATAAGCAATGTTTTCTTATTGCTATTACTTTTAGATAAGGCTATCTACCCTTTTATCGATTAATTATATCTTTATTAGCTCTGCCTTAACCTTAATTAGTCCGATAGGCCTATTATTACGAAATATATTCTTATATATATAAGACTCTAGGTAAATTTAAGTAAGTTTTAACATTTATAATCTTCGTAATTATATAGCTAATATAAGCTAGTAAATATTATAGGGCTTATACTAAGCCTTTTAAGTACCTGTATTTAGAATATACTTGCTTAAAGAATAGCTTTAGCTTAAATAATAATCTTTAGCGATACCTTAGAACTATATATCTTAAGCTCTCTTAACCTAGAAAATCATATATTTATCTCCTCTATCCTATAAGAAAGAACGAGCCTAAATAAAAGATTTAGCTAAGAGTATATAATTTCCGTCTATATCTATAATATATCTATAGAAAGGAAATAAATACTCTTAATAGAAGTTACCTCTATTAGTAAGTTATAAGCTACTATTTATATTATAACTTTCTACCTATATTACTAACTATAAGAAAAACTTATAAAATAAAAGAAATTAATGCCTTTAGTAGCTTTAATATTTAAACCTAGCTAATATAGCCTTCGAACTATTACTCTATAATAGGGCAAGAACTAGTAACGATAATAGGATTTCTTAATAGTTAATCTAAGTAATATTAAGATCGAAGTATGCTATAATAATACCGGCTGAATATACTTAATAATACGTTAGATCCTAAAGCCTCTCTAAACTTTATAAAAAGGGAATTCTAAAGGGCGCTTAGCTAAGTCGAATTAGTTTAGTTAGTTATTATTATCGGACGATACTTAACGAAACTTCCTCGATACCCTTATAATATTATCCTTAACGGGCTAATTAAAGATAACTATCTTAAAGACTTCTACTTCTTTCTTACCTAAAGCTACCTAACTAATATATTTAATATCGTAGACTAAGTAATATATGCCCTCCTCTAGCTAATGTTTTTAAATAGTAATAATAACGTAGAACTTATAAAAGCTATTAAGGCTTTTACGTAATAAGGGCATTACTAACCTCTATAGCCGCTCGATTAATATTTACTAGATTATTTAAAGTTAAGGGTAGATTCCTTAACTAGCGAACCTAGTCTAAGTCACGAAATAGCTATAGAAAAGCTTCGCAAGACCTAAAATACTTTATTTTAGTAAATAAGTTTTCTAGTTCTACTCTTATTTACTATACTCTATAATATAACCGATAGCGGGATAAGGTACGTTTTAATACTAGGGCTACGCTAGGCGGTTAGGGGCGATATAGCGGTGCCGAGGAGGCTATAGCTTAATAATACACGTAACCTATAGGATATATCCTAGCCGCTACCTATAGACGGTAGGGAAGAGCTATAGATCTAAAAGATATATATAGAAGTTATATTACCTATTTCTAGATAGATTATATCGTAGTATATAATAGAGTATTATCGTTTAAAGAGTATCGTAAATTAGCTATGTTTTCCCTTTACTTCTTATATTAGCTAATATAAAGAAATGCGAGATATAAGTATTAATATAAGTAAAAGGATATAGGGATATAAATGCGGATAGAAACGGTAGTCTTAGGATAGGCTATATTAATAGGATATATATAATATACTTAATATTATATTATATTACCTAGTAAGGCAAGGGTCGAATTAGGTTATAAGCTAACTAAGTTAAGGTCTAGTTTATTAGGCTAGTAAGTATACTAGCTAAATAAGATTCATAGTATTAGCTAACTCTATTCTATGTATTTACTTAAGTACGGGCGATATTACTAGTCTAAGGTATACTAAATCTTATATTCTACCTTAGGTTCCTCGTTAGGTTTCTATCCACGGGATATATTATCCTAGTTCCCTAGCCCGAACTTCTCGATAAAGAGTTCCTCTACCTCTTTATACGCCTCCTTTCCCCTAAGATCTAATATAGGTATCTAAATAAGAGTCTACTTAGCCTTGAATTATATAGACCTATTATAGCATTAGATATCGGTAAGGCGCGAAACCTTATATTACTTACCGCTATATCTAGATAGAGGCTTCCTTTAGGTTCGATACGAAGCGAATATTTTAGACCTCTTCTTACGTAGCTTTAGTATAGCGCCCTTCCTACTAACGACTATGCTATATAATACTCGCTATTACTATTTAATATACGAGTTATAATTAGAGTAGATTACGTCTTATCGAGGACTAGAGTTAGTAGATTTATAGAGTCCGCCCCCTAAGCGAGTAAGTTACTTACTTAATAAACGAGAGATAAATAGAATATATTACCTAGGACTATAGGAACTTCTTGCCGTTCTCGTTTACCTAGCCCGATAAATTCGTAATCGCGATTAATAACTCGAAGATATCTAGAGGTTACGGACGCTATGTCCGTTACCTATAATGCATTTTCTTCTAGCCCGGACCTAGGTCGAGTTATAGGGAGGCTATCCTAATCGTTAGGTCTAGGACTAGAGTCGCGGGGCTCGCTAGTTATATAAGAAGTAGGATTAGTTTAGGGGCTAGAGGAGCCTAGCATACTAAAGAGACTCTATACGTAAATTAGCACTATCGAAGGGAGGTTAAAGTCTCGCTACGAGAGGATAAGTCTAGGGTACTAGTAGTGTTTAAATAGACGTTCCTCGAGCCCGGGCCTATAGAGAGTTTCTATATATATATCTGCTACTACTTATTCCGTTTAGGATAGGCAAGGATCTAGCGGAATAGCTGCCGCCTACGCCTAGTCTTTGCATAGGGGAACCTAGCACTCGTTTCTAGCTAATAGCGAGCTACTAAGATAAATATCGGTTACTAAGATATAGGTTTATATAAAGTCTAGCCCTAATATATCCTCTTGCTTTAGAAGGTTTATAGGGCATGTCTGCCTCGCGCTATCGTTAGACTATAACCGAGCGGAGAACTATATAAGATAATATATGCCGAGATCCTACTACGTTATGCTAAGTTAGCGTCTTAGCGGTCGTAATATAATGCCTCTTAGTAAGATATCTATTACCTTAGGAAAGGCATAGCTAGAGCGCTAATTCCTTTATCGCCTATAGGGAGGCTCCCGCTATTAGATAATATATTAGTATATAGCCGCTAATACGAGACTCTAAGACGCTAGCTAACCTCTATATAGTTCTTAGATAAGGTCGCTATATTAGGGCCCCCTGCCTTTAGAGTAACCTTCTCTAACCGATAGTTCGTATTATATAAGTAATAATATATAGTACTAGGATGCCGTCCTTGCTTAATATCTATTTAGCGGCCCTAGCTATGCTAACTTATCTCTAAATAGGATATATAATACCGTAAAGGATAGGAGCACTTTTAGCTGCCCTTTTAGTAAGTCTAGTATACTAACGTAGCTAAAAGCTATTCTTATAAAGAGAGGGAAGAGGGATAGGCAAGTACGGGCATAGGGCATAGGAAAGAATAAAGTCGTTTAAACTATATATTGTCTTTATATTCTATATAAGCTATACCCCGAATAGTAATCTCGTACTATTCCTTACGCGACCTTTATATTAATAGCTACCCGTAAGAATTCATTCGTTCCTTACTAGAGTCTATATAAACTATTAAACTCTAGCTAAACTAGGTGACTATAATAGTTAGGGCGCACCTCTATAAAGTAGCCCGGGTAGTTAGTACCTTATAAGAAAACCTTAGGGTAAGCGCCCCTATTCCTTTTAATCTATTACTTTAGGCGATTATTCTATACGTATACTATACTATCGGTAATTAGCGTAGTAGGGCTTAGTATAATATATTTAGCTTACTTCCTTAATCGTTTAACTTACTTTAGGCAGTCGCGTCTCTTTTTATAACTAGGCCTAGGCTTAGTACGACTAGAAATATTATATATTAAGAATCCGGTAAGGTTAATAATAATAGGCTTAGAGTTAATAGTAAATAGCTACTAAGGGTATAAGCCTTCTATAAAAGAAACCTTTAGTATAAATAATAGCGGTAAGAGTAATATATTCTAGAAGAACTCGTTATATAGTATCGAAAAGCTAGCTAGCGTTAAGTCTAGTTCTAGAGCAGGGAAAGATTCTTATATCTTAGAAAAGTCGACCTATATAGATAACGCACCGCTACTTAGAGAGCCGGTATAGTAGAGCATGGACTCGTATATCGTACTTATTTCGTCGTTAAGGGTCGTTAGGCTTATATAGTCGTAAGAAACGCCCTTAAGGCTAGAAATACTATCGGGCTAATAAACCTCGCCGCTATTTAATAAGGTTAGAAGGGGGCTAGCGTTAAAGCGGTCCGGAATATCAGAGATATATTTATTATACCCCTAAAACGCGTCGCTATAGGTTAGGCTAGTATACTCGCGAGAGTCTTTCTAGGTAGTATTACTATAGATATTAAATAACTATTCGTCTATATAATAGATAACGGGGTTTTCTAGTATATAAGCAGCCTTAGTAATTATCTTAAGGGGATTAATATATCTAAAAATATAAGGCCCTTTATAAGGGAACGAAAAGCCTTTTAACTAATAGCCTCTTCTAATATCGTTTAAGTAAGAGGAAATACCCGCATCCGCTAGAAAGGCATCTCTTATATAATACGCTAATTTAATATCGATTATAGTAGTAGATACTATCGAGATTAAACTAAGGGAAGAAACTAGATTTATTTACGAGGAGTATACTTAGGCTTTATACGTCCCCGCTACTATAACTACTATAGTATAATAGGTTCCCTAGGAGGATAAGCTAATCGCTATCGCTAGGGTATGCTATTTAAATTAGCAATATCTCGTAACTATTATTATTTACCTAAGATACTTTTCGCATACTAGGCTTTACTATCTACGGAGTTAGTTAAGGGAGGATATACGGAGCCGTATTTAGGTTTACTAGTCTACTATCGCTAATAGAGTTAGATATATATAAAGGAATCGAATAGTAGCGTATACTAGTACTAGTAGACTATAATAGTCTTTACTATAAACGAGGTTTCTATTTAAATAGATTCTCTAAATTCACGGTCCTTATAGAGATATATAACGAAGCTACCTCTATCTTAACGGGGTTAGATATAAGGAGCCTCCTATAGCCCGAGCTAAGGACTTATAATCTCCTACTACTAGGTATAAAATATGCCGAAGCACTACCTAATACTATAGGCTATCTCTATAAAGGTAATAAAGGAGCGACTTTAAATCGGCGATAACCGGAGGCTAAGCCTAGCCTATAGAGTTATATAAGAGGGTAGTATAATTACGGTTAAACTTAATAAGTATAGAGGAACTATTCTCTTAAGGCCCTCTAGTAGCTTATTTATAACGCTAACCTATTACGACCTAAAGCTATAATAATTTATTAAGTACTATTATATTACTATCGTGCTACTACGAAAAGGAGACCGGTAACTTAATAAAGCATAGCAAGTACTACCTTACTTTATCTAGCTATAAGGACTCGCCGTTCCCCCGCTAGTTAATATAAGCTAACGGAATATAAGTAGCGGTAAATAATCGTAAACGTATACTTTAGAGGCTATTATAAATTCGCGGATAATATTCGATAAGATAATACTTTTATTAAGAAAGTATATACTAACCTAGTCCTAGTTAGGACCTTACTTATATTAATAGATACTAACTCCGCGTATATTAGCTATACCGCCGATATCGAGGGCGGCGTTATATAATAGTACGTCCTCGACGTAGAGTAAGAGATAGTATACCTTAAGGTAGATAAGTTCTATAGTATCGGCAAGGGCGCTAGGCAGTATCTAGCCTTCTAGAACCTATAGGAACTCCGTTTTCTAGCTAGTAGAATTTACCTTACGTCCCCTTCGTATAAAGCGCTCGTCTTTATTAAGATCCTTAATTAATAGCCTCTTATTAGGGTCTCTTTCCTATAGCGCTATTAGAAATAGTATAAAGTAAAGCCTAAGCTCCTCTAGTAGCTCGTTTATCGAGTTATCTTATCCGCTTTCTAGGTTAGCTAGTCGATAGTTATACTCGTCCTAGAGGTCCTCGTTAATATACCTAAGATATCGCTAGAAAATAGGGCAGCTATCTACGAGAATGAAATAGATCTAATTATAGTTAGTACTAAAGATCCGCGGCTAAAGAGCGATATATTAATTAGCTAAGATACTAGCTCTCGGCCTTAAATAGCTTAGTTATCTTCTTATCTATCTTAAGAAGTTTAGGTAGGGAAGGTATGCTATACGCAAAGATATTCTTACTATAGGCCTTACTATCTATCGGCCGGAACGCGTATTTAAAGTTAATAAGCTTAATGCTACCGTCGCTAAAGCCGATATCTTCGGGCTCGCTAACGTATTATAGAAGATAGGCTAGTATAGCCTCTCCGTCTAGTTAAATAACGTCGTATTCACGTAGCGGCTTAGCTAGGACGTGCTTAATATCTTTGCGCGTAGGCGGCGGAAGGGTAAAATTCCCGGGATAGAGGTCTAGACGGTTAGGATACGATTAGGGTTAGAGATATCGCGCCCGCTCACCTCTATGCACTACGACACTCCTAAAGGCGGGACCCATCCATGCTGCGGACTTCGGCCTGGTTAGCGCCGGCAAATGAACCCTGAATAATAACGGTACCTAAGGAGGTCTCGCTAAACTAGATCTGGGCGATAATATTACTATTATCGGCGACATAACTATAAGTCCGGTAAGGGCCGTCGACGACGTTAGGCTTAGGACGGGCCTTATTAGGATATTGCTAGCGAGCAAGGGTAGTAACGGAGGCGTTTCTATTAGCCGAGGCGCACTCGCGACTGCTAGAGATAGTAACTCTAGCAAGAGGCAGACGTTAAAGTTATATCTAGAATTGCTTTATCTATCGAAGCTAGCAAGCAGTTTGCGATATAAGCGGGTAGGGCAGGTTTAGGACTATGCTAGCAGACCTATGCAAATACTTCGTAAGCGCTGCTGCCCTGCATTATTCTACGTTAAGGCTATAATACTAACTCGAATAAGTATTTAATCGTATAATAGATTAATTACCTATAGGGAGGTAGGATTATTAGGCAAGAGCACGAGTATATTTTATTAAGTATATAAGACTTAAGCTTACTGTGAGAAGCGTGGCCAGGAGGTACAGGCTAGCAGGGGTCAAAGGTACCAGGGTATCATTCGCGTTTCACCGACCAGACGGTCGGGACTCGCCACGTAGTTATAGGGGACTCCCCCTTCGACTCTGCAGAGGGAATCTTCCCTCTATAAGATTTAGTCTCTAAGAGTCTCTGCAGGATAGAGAGGGATAGATAGTACTAAATGCTAAGCCGTTATACTCTCCTATCTTCGATACCTAACTAGAGGTATTCTATGACTATCCCCTTATAATTCTAAATCTTCTTCTTTCCGGTTACTTACTCGAAGATAGCGAATCCGAGAACTAGGCGCGGAGCTACCGCTCTTACGGGGAATATATAGCGAGACCCAAGCCCTAACCCTAGCATTAAGGAGCTCCTATCCGACTATAAGGATAAAGAATCGACACTCTCCGAAGCGCCTAATTACCCGATTATACCGACGAATATGTCCCTACCCGAGGGCGCACGACCACTGTCTCGATAGGCAAAACTCTAGGCGATGGAGAAACGTATCGCGGAACTAGAGAAGACTAAGCGCCTGCAAGATTAGCTCCTATAGCTAGAAAACGAGATAGCTAAGCGTAGTAGTTTACTCGCCGGGGGATCGCGTAAGCGTCGCCATTCCCACTCTTCTGACTTAGATAAGGGCCGCGGTAGAGAGATTAAAATAAAGAATATTCTATAGCTTTCCTAGCCGATAAATACTAGGAAGCGCCTAGATTAGATCTACGATCTTAAAGATGCCTTCGATATAGCACCTTGCCGATTTAAGAAGGATAATACGAAAATATTATACGCTATGGATTATATATATAACGATTGCAAGGCGAGATAGCGTCGATACCTCGAGGAAAAGACGCCGGAGGACCGGGCACGCTATAGTGCCGATTGGGCCTATTTCCGGGATTAGACTCTCGTTCTTATCAAGGACGTAGCTAACCGAGAGATGCTTTTAGCGATATAAATTAAGGCGGCCTATTAAAGGGAAGGCCAATCCCTACTCGAGTTTAGCCTCTATCTAGACTCCCTAGAGAGGCATTTCGAGCGCCCTACGGAAAAGACCCGGACTCTCACCTTCTTCGCGAAGTTATTGCCGGAGTTACGTAACCATCCCCTTATAATATGGACTTCACCACAGGACTGCCTGAAGTGCAGCACGAGGGTTAAGAAGTAGACGTAATACTAGTAATCGTGGACCGATATACTAAGTACGCGCTCTTTATTCCGGTCTCTAAGATAATTACGGCTATAGAGCTAGCAAAGCTCTTCCACTACTAGGTTAAGCTAGTATATAGACCTCTAAAAGGCATTATCTCTAACCGAGGGTCGTTATTTACTAGTGAGTTCTAGTCTAACCTTTATTTTATCTTATAAATAAAACGTAGATTATCTATAGTATTTTACCTATAAACCGATAGGCAAATAGAATAGATAAATCAATCTATATAGCATTACCTAAGATACTTTACTAATTCGGAGTAGATAAGTTAGGCGTCGTTATTACGTATTACGTAGTTTACGTATAATAACGCAAAGAACGCGATAATAGGGCTATCGCCTAACGAAGCGCTTATAGGTTACTAGCTAAACTTTTATATTAATATCGAGGACGATATTGCCTAGAGGGGGGTACCTAAAGCACGAGTGCGAGTTATTAAGCTATAAGAGCTACGGAGGCAACTTTAGGAATACTAGGTAAAAGTAGTAGAATCCTAGGCGAAATACTACGATTCTAAGTATAAGCTACTTACCCTAAAAGTAGGAGACTTTATAGTACTCTCGATAAAGAACCTATGCCTTAAGGAAGAAAAGAAAAAGCTCTCGCCTAAGTATATTAGACTACTTCGGGTACTATAAGCTATCGGGAAGCAAGCTTATCGCCTAGCTCTCTTAGAAAAGTACTCGCGTATTTATAACGTATTCCACGTTAGCCTATTAGAGCCCTAGAAGATACGATAAGGTAAGCAAGAAGAAGGCGACACGCTACTAATGCCTAACCTTAAAGAGGATAAAGGTAAATAGGAGGTCTAAGAGATTAAGGACTAGAAGCGCTATAAAGGCGATACCTTCTTCCTAGTTAAGTAGAAGGGCTAGCCTACTAAGTATAACTAGTAGGTCGATGCCGATAATATAGCGAATAGTTAGGGCCTTATTAGTAAATTTACTACTACGCGCGCTAAGGCGAAGAAAAATAAAAAGCGTAAAGTCCGGTAAGGGTATATAACTAGCGCGCCTACGTACACGGCGGCGAATAACTAGCGAAACCCTACTGACTCACTACCGAAACCCCGCCGATTTACTACTACCGAGAATTTAATAGCTATATATAAATTAGGGATATAAGATAATTAGGGGGGGATTAGGGAAGGGAGATATATAAAAGAAAGACTAAAAAATCCACTAAAAATCTAAACTAAGGAAAGATAAAAGAAAAGATAAAGGAAACCCCTAGACTTACTTAGGACTACGAGATCCCTTAACTATAGCGCTTCCCTCGCGTAGGGGTAGCGGGGACCTCACGAGTAGTCCCTTCCTCTATCCTAGTTAAAACGGGGAACTGCACCTCGTCCTCTAGGCCCTCTAGGCCCATGGCCTCCTCCGTAGCTACTATAGCCCGCATCTCCGCCTTAGCAAATAGCAAGGCGAGACGCTACGAGACATACCCCTCGTCGCTAGCGACTAGCTAGAGTTTTAACCGTCCCTCCTAGTCACGGTACTCCTAGCTATCGACGCTAGTTCTAAAGGGAGGTGCCGGATTTAACTAGATCACTAACTCCCGCCGCTTACCGACTAGCGCGCGGTAGCTACCCCGGGCCTCCTAGCGAATTATTAATAATAGGGTAGTAAATCGTAGTAGATAAGGGCGGATACTTATACTATTCCCCTTCTTCGCCCTAGTAAGCCTATGCTCCTAGCGGTGCACCTATTTAGCCGCGGCGAATGCCTCGGTAAGGTACTAGGCTATAACTACGAGTCGTCGGCGACTCGCCTCCTCGAGGAAGAACATACCGTCGTCGCCGTCGTCGTTAGCGCCGTACTTAAGCTCGTTTAGCTCCCGTAGCTTATCGATAACGGAGACTATATCGTTATAGTCTCCCGCTATACTAGCCACTACCTATATAGCGATTAGTAGGTAATAAGTAATAAGCGGTAGTAGAGGAAGATAAACTAGCTCGTAACTATCGTTGCGGCTATTATATTACTTATAACGGGTAGTCGCTACGCTAGAGTATATATACTTAATCGAGAAGATCTCGATAGGTTTAGGGTCGTACCCCTTATACTCTTTAATAGTAAAGCGAAAGTAATATATATACTAAAATTCACGGGGAATCAGGCCTATAGGACAAGTCGGCTATACCTTAGCCTTAGAGCGCGAGCGCCTTAGGGCCGTAACGTAGGCGACTAGGGTACCCTCTAGGCCCTTATCTTCTCCGCCCTCTTCTAGGCCGCTCTCTGCCTCCTCTCTACTATTAGGGGCGACGTTATCCCCGTAGACCTCTATCTCGTCGGTCTAAGCCTCCCTAGAGGGCTTAGAAGACTAGGTCATAGCCGGTGCCGGAGTCTTAGGGGAATTGCCACCTACCTATAGCTACTTAGGGCCCGAAGACCCGGCGTTACCTACCTTACTAGAAGCGGGCGTAGTTATAGTTACTATAGGGGTAACTATAAGGGGAGACTTACTAGGTAGACCGCTACTAGTCGCCGGCTAGTCGCTAGTAGAAACCTCCTTAGTCGCTAGCTTATCACTACTTAGGGGCTAGGCATCCCTTATATTAGTCTTAGCCTTCTTAGCTAAGGGGGAGCTAGAGGCCCCGCGAGCTTTACTAGTAACGCGCGAGCGCTTTATCGGGGAACCGCTGGCGAATTACGCGGCTAACCTATGGTTAAAAGTAGCGCGCTACTTCTTCGCTAAACGCTAAACGTTCGGAGTTATCGTGGACGATAACGACGGGGAGGACGGAGGTAAAGGTCGGCGAATAGGCACGTAAATACATAAGGACTCGATAGTAAAGAAAATTTACGGAAGAGTTAAAGGAAGAAGAAAAGAAAATAGGTATATACCTAGGGGGAGGGCACTCTTATAGTTATAGTATAACCGCCGATACGTCGGTGAATAGCTATCGGTTACTAGGTAATAACTACTCCGCATAATAATAATATAATAATGCGCGCTATGAAACGAATATAAATAAACTAGCACGCGCTTTTAATAAATCGACGAAACTATATCTTTTCCTAGTTAATTCCTAGAGGAAATAAGGATGCTGCGCTATCCCCTAATATAGCCGAGACGTCTATATAGAGGGGGGGATAATTATAAGAAGCGTGGCTAGGAGGTATAGGCTAGTAGGGGTTAAAGGTACTAGTATATCATTCGCGTTTCACCGACTAGATAGTCAGGACTCGCTATATAGTTATAGGGGACTCCCCCTTTAACTCTATAAAGGGAATCTTCCCTCTATAAGATTTAGTCTCTAAGAGTCTCTATAGGATAGAGAGGGATAGATAGCACTAAATGCTAAGCTGTTGTACTCTCCTATCTTCGATACCTAACTAGAGGTATTCTGTGACCATCCCCTTATACTTACTAGGGTAATAGTTCGCTACTAACTCGCGCTTAAGTTACTATAATTATTTACGTAACCTAGGTATTATTTTATTATACTTAACCTTATAGCCTAGCTCCTTATTATAGCCTAGCTTCCTAATATTAATGCCCTAGAACCTTATAATTATCCCCTCTCTCTTAGTAATTAGCTCGATTAGTAATAAGTAAGTATAGGGTAATTCGGTAGCGAATATATAGTAAACTAGAGGTAAATAAGTAAAGTTTCTATAGTAATAGAATAAGTTACTTTAAAAGTAATTATTATAGAGATAATATATATAACTTAAATTATTAATAAATAATAATTATTATTAATCGCTATTATATATTTATAGTTTTCTTTTCCTTACTTTTCTTTTATATAAACCTTACTTCTTAGCCTCTTATTTAATATTAATAAAATATCTTTAATTCGCCTTAATATTACTTATAATATTATTCTACTTATATTATTATAGTTTATATCGAAGAAACTCTAAAGGCTAGTTATAGTAAGAAGACTAGTTATATAACTATATTAAGTACTCGGGCTTATTAGAGCTAAGGTTATAGTAAAAGCGTTAGACTATCTCCTACGCGCTCGCTATTATAAGCTACTCCTTTACCTAGAACGCTAACTCCTATAAGATATAATTCGGTATATATTATAGAAAACATTCTTTAAAATTTATTAATTATTATTCCTTAGCGAATTTCCTTAGTTACGCCTTATAGTCTTAAGGGAAAGGGGCTAGCTATTCCTAGCTTAAAGGGAATAAATTATACTTTTATTACTTAAAAGCGCGTATATATAGAGTTATCCTTTAATAAGGATATTTCTCTTATCTATTCCTATCGTCGCCCTTATCTAGCTAACGATATTATATCTAACCTATTTAGTAAAGGCCTAGCTCCCTAAGAGTCTATTAAGGAAGAGCTTACCTTAAACTCGCTAGTAATAAACCTATTTATTACTAGGGAATTACTAATATTTTTAAAAGCTTATATTTAAGTAAAAGAGGAAGTAATATTATTTAAAGAGGATAATTCTATAGAGATTAATAATAAGGTCTTAATTATTTCTCTTATATTAATTATTAAGGTATATAACTTTAACTACTAGGATAAATCGCTTAGCGTATCGCTCTTAAATCCCTCTATTAGCTTAACTACGCTAGTAGCAGAGGAACTAGAGGGTCTATTTACCGCTATTCTCTCTCTAGCTATTGCCTCTAATAACGCTAGTTCTTTTATTAATAATCTAGATAATCCTAGCTATTATATTCTTCCCCTAGAGGAGGAAGATAAGGAAGAAGAGGAAGTAAACGATAACGAGGAGGAAGTTAGCCCTATCGCTAGCGATTTAGCTCTAAGGCATCGCTAAATTAATATAAAAGCGCTAGCTATTCGTAGCTTTATAATATTCCTAGAGAAATTCTAGTATATATATTACTTACGTACTATTAATAATATCTTTAAAATTACTTATATAATAGGGCGTAATAATTAATATAAAGTCCTAAAGATCGATTATAGCTTCGAGTCTACTAGCTTAAGCTAATATAAATAATATATTAATTAAAAAGATATATATAATCTAGTAAGCGCCCTTATTTCTCTAGTTATTTTACTTTTTATTAGTTTATTAACTAGAGTTTAGTATCCTATTATTATATAAGGGGACTATAATCCTAGAATATCTACGTAACTTAAATATAGAAGTTTATCCTAAGATAAAAGATCTTATTTTATTTAATAATAGCTAGAAGGTAGTAGCCCTTATAGCCTATTATTTTTCTTTAGCCTTTATTACCTCTAAGTATTATTATAAGGTCTTATATAGCTTAACGGGTATTACTAAGTTAGTTATAAAGTATTTAGCGTATTACTAAACCTTAGTAAATTAATACTGTGAATTACTCTTAAAGTACTATCCTCCCCCTTTATTTAAAGCTATAAGTTTTCCCTTATAAAGACCCTTAATTAGGACTATTTCGCTAATAAATCGCCTAGGATAAGATAGATTATAAGCTCTAGAAGAGTACCTAAGTTTTATCCTTACTACTAGGTAACTATAGCTATAGTCCCTAGAAGATCGCTTTATATATTTATTTTATAAAGGTAAAGAAGATTCTCTATAAAGAAGAAGGAATAGCGATAAGGGATATAGAGGAGTTACTTAGCTATTTTCCTATAGAATTAGTAGATATTTAAGTAATATATTAGGAGTATATTAGGGTATATTATTTAAGTTATTTTATTTTATATTTTATATAATAATTTTACCTTCTTTTATTATACTTAGGGCTTTTCGATATCTTTTCGCTTATAATTTAGGTTCTTTTCTCTAATAATTTAAGACTTCTTTAATAATCTCCCTTAATTATATATCTTTAATTAAGGTTTCCTTTTCTAATACTTAGTAATTAAAGTAAAGGTATTTTATATTTCCTCTTTTAGTAATTACTTATTATATCCTAGGGGCTAACTTATTTATTTTATAAGGTATAAAGTTTTACCTTACTTAATTTAATAATCTTTAATTTCTTTAACCTCTTATTCTCTTTTATTTTCTTTAAGGTTAAGTATTAATATATTAATATCTTCCTCTTAATTTTATCTTTAAGCCTATAGCTTTAATAAAGAGATATAAAAGATATTATATAATTAAGTATATTTCTTAGGAAAAGATAATTAATAAGCTTATTTACTAATTAGCTATAAAACCTAAAATAGCCTAATATACCTTAGAGCTAACTTTTATTTTTCTCCTTTTAAGTAAAGGTTTTTAATTAAGAGGCCTATAAGGTCTCCTCTTTTAAAAGAGAATAGTTAATAATAGTAGTTATAGTATTTCTTCTATACTTTAGTAGCTTTTCGCTAGTTTTCTTAAAGTAAATCCCTAAGGTAAAGTAGCTTTTCTATTCTAGCCCTTACTTCTAATACCCCTATCTTAGAAGACTTATCCTCGAGTCTATAATAAAAGTCTAGGGAATAGCTTATTAATACTTAGTTTAGTATATAACTTATAGTAATACTTTAAGTATTATTATAAGCGAATTATACTTCTTATAATAAAGCTAGCTAATACTATTAGTTATTATTAATAAAGTATCTTAAGTAATATTCGAGAACTTAATTTATTCTCTTTATTTAGCTATTTATTTAAGGATAAAAAGCTATAGATAGTCTTTATCTTATATAAGACTAGAAATATAAATTAGACTAGAAGTAGCTAGTAAAGATTAGACCTCGATTAGTTATTATTCTATTAGGTAGGCTAAAATATAATTCTACTTTATAATAGAAGAGTTATACTAAATCTAATATAGTAATTATACTTATAGTTAATAAGAGAATAGTATACTTAGTAAATTAATTTATAATTACTAGTATTATATTAATATCTATACCTTAATAATATACTAGAGGTAGCCCTATAATAAAATCTATAGTAATTTAAGACTATAGTTTTTTAGGTATTAGTAAGGATTTAAGAGATCTATAAGAACGATATCTATAAGAGATAGCTCCTTAATATACTCTATATATTACTATATATTCCTTTATATCTTTATATATTATTTCCTAGTAAAAGATCCTTTTAAGAAGTTCTAAGGTATATTTAAATATAAAATAACCTATAAGTAAATTATTATAGTATAAGGAGAGAATCTCCTAATATATAGTTATATTTATTAAGATATAAATTTTACTATTATAATAAAGTAACTCTTTAATATTAATTAACTATAGATTTTAATTAAAATTCCGTAATTTACCTATAGTATTTTTTATCCTTTAAGTATATTAGTCCTTACTTTAAATATCTTATAATAACTACTTTAGAGTTTAGGGAGTATTATTATATAACTCCTTATATAATATTATAGAAGTAATAATATATTTTAAGATATATTATTTATAACTAGCTAACTTATAGGCTTAGTTAATTAATTAATTAGGATTCGGGATTATTTTACCCTTATTTATCCCTTAATAAGCTCGAGAATCTTTATCTTATAAAAATATTTTATTATACTTAAACTAGTTTAAGACTTAAGAAGAATATTCTCGTAAAGGTATCTCGCTAAGTCTTTATACTAAGTTTTCTTATATTTTCTTATATAATTTTAGTAATAACTTAATATTTAAGGGAGTCTCCCCTTAATAATCTAATCTTCTTAAAAGAGTATCTATAAGATTAGTTTTCCCTAAATAATATTTAATAGTAAAGTTAAATAATATTAAATATATATACTAACGGGCTTATTATTTATTTAATTTCGTTTACTTTATAAATATTTATAGATTCTAGTAATTAAACTAGACCTTAATATTTAATATACCCTTAAGATAATATTACTAGTATTTAAATAATTCTATAATAGTAAATAACTCTTAATTAAGAGTTTTATAATTTACTTTTATTAAAGTAAATTTCTAAGACTAAAATATAACTAGATACTAATGCCCTTAGGTATTTAATTATAATAATATTTTAGCTATTATAAATTTTAAGGTATTAGTCTTAATCTAGGTTAGGAGTTATAAATTAAAATACTATAAGAGTAGTGCTTCTTAAAAAGCTTATTTTAATAAGCGAAATGCTAGTAATTTAGTATTATTTAACTATACCTTCCCTAGTTTCTTACTTTATTAACTACCTTTAAGAAGAGCTATAAGTAGAGCTATAATTTTAGAATATCTATAAATAAACTAACGATAAAAATTATAGAACCTAAGGAAGACTTAAATCTCCCTATATATTATTAGCTCTTCTTACTTAGTAATTATTTAGACTTAACTTAAGTCTATACTTATCCTTTTTATAGATAAGATAAAGCTAAGGAAATCTATAGAATCCTTAAAAAACTCGTATTTTATAAGTTTAATATAGAGTTCCGCCACTTATAGATATTTAAGGACTTATTAAATATATTATATATATTCCTCTTTATTTCCTAAATAAATGAGGATATTATCTAGATAAACGATATAAATAATATTAATAAGTCCCTAAAGTACTTTATAAATATAATATTAAAAGGTAGCTAGTATATTTATAAGATTAAATAATATTATTAAATATTCGTAATAATTATATTAGGTCTAAAATATTATTTTCTATTTATTACCTTCCTTAATATATATATAATAATATATATCTTTAATATTAAGTTTTATATAATACTTAGCCCTTTATTAATAATTAAGAATTTCTAAAATAAGGGGTAAAGTATAGTAATTCTTAACCGAAATTCGATTTAATTTATAATAATTAATATATAATTATAGTAAACTATTCTTTTTTAAAATAAAGAAAATAAGTACTTTAGTAAGACTTTTCGAAGCTCGTATTCGGCTATTTACTAAGCTATCGATAATATATTATCGTAGCTCTTATAATTTAATAAGGGATAATAGATAGATTCTACTTTAAGGTAGCGTAGTATTTAATAATAGATTAATTATATAATCTATAATCTTATATAAAGGGAGTATTATAGCTTAAGTAATATTAGCTATATCTATAAAGTCTTATAGCTCCTTAAGTAAATTAATATCTTATCCCTAAGGTATTAATACTTCTTTATCCTATAATAAGACTTTATTATTTCTAGTTTTCCTAATAATAATAAAAACTTTTAGTTTATTTTAACTTTCTTAAGTAAATTATACTAGATCTAAGATTTTAATACTACTTTATTAATATTTAAACTATTATTTTCTATTTATAAGAGATAAATAAATATATTTAGAAGTAAGGGTAAGTATTCTTAATAAAATAGGGCTTCCCTTAAGATTCGGGTCCTAATCGATAGCGATATAATAATAATTTATTCGCTATAAGTCCTTATAGGAATTAATAATTTAAAATAATACTTCCTAAACCCTATAATAAGAGATTTAGAACTATCCTAGAGTAATAAGCTTTAGTACTATATATAATACTTATCGTAATTAGTATTTTCGAGTAAATATAATATTAATAAGATTAACCTCTAAATAAGTATCTAAATTAATATATATTTTAAGACTAATTCGCCCTTAAATTATAATTAGGGTATAAAATTAATAAGTTATTCTAATCTATACTAGATTAATTAAAGTAAGGGCGGCTACTTTAACTTCTAATCTTTTCTTAACTTCTTTTATTTTAGATAATAATTCTAAAGATATTTATTACTTCTATACTTATAATAGGTAAGGATCTTCCCTTCCTTTATTATAGGATTCTTCTTTTTATTCTTAATAGCTATAATTATAAAATTAGAAATATTCGAGGTATTAGATAATCGACGAATCCTAAGTAAATTATAAAACTTTCGCTAAGGAAACTTTATAAAAAGTATATTCTCTAATTAATTACTCTTTTATTTTCCTTTATAATCTAATATATCTTATAACTATTATATAATTTATATAATTTACTCCTAGCTTTTACCTTTAATAATAATATATAAATTAATCTTTTCTCGTAGATTATATTATAATTTACTAAAGAATATAAACGCTTAATTAATTTTAAGAGCTTAGTTAAAATATTTTTCTAATAAATCTAGATATATATTAAATTCTATCGGGGATTAACCTTCCTATTATTAAGCACTTTCTGTTACGACCTAGGCTAACGGGCCACGGGATGGGCCGGCTGTGCAGGCGCTACTGCGGGCTACACGGAATAATAGTCGGAACGACGGGCTAATAGTAGCATAGCGATATTAGATTATTAGGATCGGTAGGTGATCTAGGTGAGCTAGATTACTACGATCGGGCAATAATCTAAGTGATCTAGGCAATGGATTATTAAGGGCTCTTAATAATCTAGAAGCAATACCTAGTATATAGGACCCCCTAATTTCCTCACTATAGTATAGATACCTCGCTAGCTTTTAATATATTATTCTAATATAGACACACTTATATTACTTTAAACCCTTTGGTTATAATCTACTATCCGGGATATCTAATCTATCACTATCGTAATAAGACTATTCAACGGCTACGCCCTAACCTACCTGCTAATATAAACCTCCGGTTTATCCCTTAGGAACCTAAACCGTTATACTTTCTTATTAAGTAGCGATTAATACTTAATAATTAATAAAGTCCTTTAAGAGAATAAGGGTCTATTCCTAGAATCCCTTTTAATCTTCCTTAAGGATCTCTCTTTCTTCCTTAAAATATTCTCTAAGGAATCGATCTTATCTCGCTCTACCTTTATAGTATATATTATCTAAGGTAAGTAAAATCTTTATATTATCTTTATAATACTTTTTCTTTACTCCCTTAAATACTTTTTCTAAGTTATTAAGCTAGCTATCCTATTACTAGGGATTAGTAAGGTATCTAAGCTCTATAAGATACTTTAGCTTAACCCTACTATTACTAGTATTATTTAACGAATTACTCTTATATTAATAGCGAATTTAAGTAAAAAGGGTAATATAATTACCGCTACCTTATACTTAAGAGATTTTACTTTATAACTAAGATTCTCGTTACTTTAATTATTTTAACTCCTTAAGATAATAAATTTAATCCTAGATCGCCTCTATATCTAGTATATCCTCTTAAGGATTCGAGATATTAGCTCGAATAATATTTATAAGAGTAGATTTACTTTAGGTAAAATCGCCTTATTAACTAGAGGATTCTCCCTATCGCGTAGCCGCTTATACTACTACGGTTCGGCGGGTATTCCTAGTTAGTATCGTGCTTCCGAGTAACCGTTAGTTAAAGCTTAAGAATTATAATACTAACTCGAATAAGTATTTAATTATATAATAGATTAATTACCTATAGGGAGGTAGGATTATTAGGTAGGAGTATAAGTATATTCTATTAAGTATATAAGACTTAAGCTTACTAGGGTAATAGTTCGCTACTAACTCGCGCTTAAGTTACTATAACTATTTACGTAACCTAGGTATTATTCTATTATACCTAACCTTATAGCCTAGCTCCTTATCGTAGCCTAGCTTCCTAGTATTAATGCTCCGGAACCTTATAAAGGCTATCTAGTTTTCGGCAGTCTTCCTGCTTATAAAGCCTCTAAGATATAGTATACTTAGGAGTAAGAAGAAGATATTAAGATATAGAAGACCTAACGTTTCCTAGATAACTACGTCGATCTACTAGGTTTACTAAAAGGGCAACTATAGTACTCCCGCCCTTCCTCCCGAAGGCTAAATCTAAATAGTATTATAACCTAGGCTAATGGGCCACGGGATAGGCCGGCTGTGCAGACGCTACTACGGGCTATATAGAATAATAGTCGGAACGACGAGCTAATAGTAGCATAGCGATATTAGATTATTAGGATCGGTAGGTGATCTAGGTAAGCTAGATTACTACGGTTAGTTAATAATCTAAGTAATCTAGGTAATAGATTATTAAGGGCTCTTAATAATCTAGGAATAATACCTAGTATATAGACCCCCTAATTTCCTTACTATAGTATAGATACCTCGCTAGCTTTTAATAACACTCTTTAGTTATAATCTATTATCCGGGATATTCGATCTATTACTATCGTAATAAGACTAGCCTAGTACTATACCCTAACCTTACCTACTAATATAAACCTACTAGTTTATCCCTTAGGAACCTAAACTATTATATATTAAAAGCTCTTATTTAGAAGGTTATAGCGTTACCTTAAGCAATACTTAATACTATCGAAATAGCACTACTAACTAAACCTAGATCGAGTACTAACCCCTAGGGGAAGGCACTACTACCCCCTATAAAACCTACCGATAAAATAGAAATCTTAGACGACGAGTTAGATAACGATACCCCGGATATAAATAAGGAACTCTAGGATAAAGTCTACCGCCTTTAGCGATAAATTAATAACTTAGTTACCCTCTAGGAGGAATAGACTAAGATATACTAAACCTAGGTTAACGAGCTCTATTCCCTCGCTAATACCGCTATTAAGGGAAAGGACCCTAGAGAGGTCCTTAAGCTAAAGATACCCTAACCCTTTAACGGTACTATAGGAATACTCTAGCTATTTATTACTTAAATACGAGCGTACTTTATATACTTCCTAACCTAGTTTCGCTACGAGATAGCGAAAGTGCACTTTATAGCCGGAAACCTTTCTAGCTTAGTAGCTGCATAGTTTAAACTAACCCTACGCGACTTCGTCGCTAACGTAGCAATAGGAATATATAAACTAGAAACTAATAAGGTCCTTAATAACTACTATAAGTTCGAGGAAGCCCTACGATAAGCATTTAGGAATATAGACGAAGAAAGGGACGCCGAAAATAAACTCGATAACCTCCGATAGAAGGGATCCGCGTCGGACTACGCGGCAACCTTCCGATAAATTATCTTAAAGATCCCGTAGGAGTAGTCTTACTTAATAGGAGCCTTCTACTTGGGATTAAAGGAGGACGTTAAGGACGAACTCTATAAGGAAGAGCGACCCGATACATTGGCCGAATATATCGCTATAGCCGTACGCATCGACGATAGATAGTATAAGAGACGCGAAGAGAGGAGGTACGTAGGAAAAGGGTAGAATAGAAACCCTACCCGCTACTTTAGTAACTCTCGACGAAAGTATAAAGAACCTATTATACGCTATAATAACTCTAGTCTAGGACGAATAGACTTAGACGTAATATAGAAAACTAAGCTAAAAGAAGGTAAGAAATACTATAACTATAGGAAGTTTAGATACTTCGCCCGCGAATGTAAATAACCTAAGAAGATTAGATAGAAGCTAATACTAGAAGGTAAGAAGTACCTTAACGCTACTAATAAGGAACTAGTTAACTACGATAACCTAAACTAGACCGCGTGCTATAACAACGACTACAACACGCACCTCTTAGATAAACAAGGTAGCGGATAGTTCCCTAGAGAACTAAAAGGAAGCAGAACCATCGCTATAATAGGAAGACGAGGAGTCTCTGGGTTACGAGGCGTAACCGACGGACGAAGGCTTAAATAATAACGAGAAGAACACGTAGAATTCCTATATCTAGGAGGAGTATCTAATAAATAGATACGATAAAATAGAAAGAAATTCTAGGAAGATATACGCTAATTATACTAGATCGAACGACGATATCGCTACTAAGAAGAAGAGCGATATAGAATAATCGCCGAAGTAAAATAATAATTATAGTTAATAGAAGAAGAAGAAAGGCTAGAGATATTTAATAATATAAAGTAATACTCTAGGTCTAACGACGAACGGAGTATTAACGATACTAGCTCCGAAAACGAGAACTATATGCCTAGCGTAACCGAGGACGGACGATTAAAAGTACCGATACTCTATCGGGAAAACGCGACCCTCGGAGCCTCGCTTAAAGGGAAGGAAATAATAAATAATAATATAAAAATAAGCGCTATAACTAATATTAGTATATAAATAGAGCTAGAACCTCTTATAGAGATATAATAATCTACTCTTATCTAATACGAACCCGCGCCTAAAGGCGGAGACTACGCTATTACTATTATTATAACTAATATAATAAACGCGATCGTAGGAGACGTATACCTATAAATAGAATATAGAGATAACCCTAGGGTTATACCTAGGTATAAGTTATATATGTAAATTTTATAGGCCTTATATATCTACCTAGACTATTAAATATATTTCCGAACTAAGGTATAATACGATATATTTCCTACTAGGTAAAAGGGATACGCTATTACTAACTTATATATACTAAATAACCTATATAAATAGAGGGCAACTACGCGATATATATCGTATAAGGTAATTATCCTAGAACTAAACGAAAATATACCCCTTAAATACTAAAGCGATTAGTTAATTAATAGAATATATATATTACTTACTTACTATATATATACCTTTAGGAAGGTATAGGAGTAATACTAATATATATAGTAAGGATATCCTATTACTTAATAAACTATCTATATACTAATATATAATAGAGAAAGTTATAGGGATTGCCCCTTACTAGGATACCTAGAGTATATAAGAGAAAAAGCACGAGAATAGTATATTAATATATAGGGAATACCAAAACCCTACGAAATATATCGATAAATAATCGATAAATAGTAGTAAGAAGGATATATTAGACCTATTTAAATAGCGCTAAAGTATTAAAAGAATAAGAGACTTCTTAATATATACTATAAAAAATCGGTATTATAACTTAAATACTACTAGAAATACGTAGTTAATTACGAGAACGCTAATTATAGGAAGTATAAAGAGGACTCTAAGGAGATCTAGTATACCCTCGAGGAAATGCGCTAAAATAACTTTAACTTCTAGAACGTAAAAGGAAAGCTAGGATATAAGTATTAGTATAATAAACTAAAGAAGCTTATTAACGAAGAAAAATTAGACTAGGATTTAAAAAACGAGGCACGCTATCTATAAAAGGGCTATAGACTAGCATATAATAAAGAGATCTAAGGACCCTATGTATAATAGAGATAGGTTATAGCAATAAAATAGTATTAGATGTCTATATCGCGGGATATCGTATAACGGCACTATTAGATAGTAGTGCGATAGGCAACTATATTTTACCCCGAGTTATTAATCGTTATCGACTCCTATAGAAATAGAAGACCGAACTATACGAACTCTATAATATCGAAGG